>CAUYTI010149164.1:0-31748 GCA_963575145.1 Galago senegalensis
CAGGCGCCCGCCACAATGCCCGGCTATTTTTTGGTTGCAGCCGTCATTGTTGTTTGGTGGGTCCGGGCTGGGGATTTGAACCCGCCACCTTAGGTGTACATGGCTGGCGCCTTAGCCGGTTGAGCTATAGGCACCGAGCCAAGGGGACAAGTTTTGTAGGTTTTCTGGAGGAAGAACATTTCAGGCAGAATCAAGAGCCAGACAAGGAGTGCAGTGTGGGGATAGTGAGATGCTAGTCTGGGCGGGAACAACACAGATGCTGTCTCATGTCATTGGCCATAGTCAGTACTTGAGTTTTTGTTCTGAGCATGATGGGAAACCTGGGGGGACTTAGAGCAGGGAAGTGGCATGATTTCGCAGGTCCATTTTTTACTTATCTCTTAAGTCACATGCCCAGGAAGACCCCATATCAGGACTAAAATCGAAGCCTACTGCCTGACTCTAGACCTAAATGTCCTTGGCTTTCTTTTTTCCTGTTCCTGGCATAGCTATTTGTGGTCTCCTAGCCAAATCCTAAGACAACGATTGCCTGATTCCTGCACATTTGGCTCCTTGGGAAGTCCCTTTGCAGTTCGGCTCATCAGTCAGCTTACACAGTCTCCCATTTCTCTGAGTAGTCTTTCCTCTTCGAGCTACCCAGCAAAACTCCTCACCCACAAACTTGTTCAACTGGAGTTTAAACCTGACCCTAAAATTCAAGTGAAGATTTAGAGAATGAAAAAATAACCACTCTCATCAGAAAGTTTCACTTTACAGATTGCCAGGTGTCTTCATGATATCAAGGATTTTTTTAAAAATCAAGATCAAGAGATTTTCTCCCAGGCCATGGAAATAAAGAGATTATTGGACCTGTGGTTCACTGTATTGTCTTTCTCATCCAGACAAATACGGAATCAGGCAAAAGTTACAATGAGATATTGCTATTGCGTTTTTTTTTTCACCATCACTATTTTTTGTTTCTAAAGTCTCAGATTTATCTGCTTTAAATCCAAAGCTACTTTGTTTTTCCAACCAAGGCTGCAAAGACAAACTCAGCTTGTTTGGGGAATTACAATGTGGGGCTGTCTTGGCTGCTTTTCAGCATCAACACCTGCAAGAAGTGTATTTACCCCTCTGTAAAATAAGGAGCAAAACAGAACATTCCACTCTCCCGGACCTGCACTGACATTGCAGTATTGACAGAGGTGACCATTTGTCTTTTGTCACTGGAGCAGGTCAGCATGATACCAGACACACATGTGCAGAGGAAGCGTATGGATAGATAGTCACTTGTTTGGCTATATCCACAGCTTAAATTTGGTGTCCTCTGAAAATGTAATGTTTCAAAGGCAGAATGATATTTCTGTTCACTTATTAAGAGATGACTAACTTGCTTTTGGCTGCACTACAAATGAATCAACGGTAACAATCCCCAACTTGCGACTTCTGGTGTTCTGATGTAATGCATTTCTATTAAAAGAAGAGGAAAGAGAGTGGGTGAGAGTGAGATCATGCAAAGACAGAACATAACACCAAGGGAGCTAGCGTAATTTATGAACTGCAGCAGCCAGACCCGTCCACTTCAAGGTGTTTGCTTGTGTCCTGAGTGAGGATCCCTTGCCAATTTGTACCTGTCCACTTACAGGTGCAGAACCTAGACCCAGGTCAAGACCTGGGATTTGGAAGGATTCAGTGAAGAAAACATTTCATTTAGGGGTGAAAAACAGATATTCCTTGAAAGCATTTTTAAGTAATTTTGACTTAGTGTCACTTGGAAGGTAATATTTGAGGGCAAGTGATGTAGGTTAGGAAGGCAAACCACAGTCTCCTTTTTTACATTTCTAAAATGTATGCATCTTCTTTGGGAGGAGCAGAAGCGGGGGTGGGAATGTGAGCCAAGGAAGGGAAGGCAGCCCATGAAAGGGGGATCATCAGACTCAGTCCCACTGGAGGTGACTGGAGCTCCATCATACTGGAACCTGGGGAACCCGCACCTCCTCCAAGTCTTCCCTAGCACATGAGATTCCTGGAGACTGCTTGAGCCTGCTCCCAGAGCATATTACTTGCCCTGCATGGGCAGAGTAGCCTTCCTGCCTTCCTTCTCTTTTCAACAAGAAGCAAATACAAAGGAGCTGAAAGGTATTGTATAAGATTGTCTAACCCACAGGTATTTTTCCTATGTTAGTCACCACTCAGGAGCAGATACTTCCTTCCTCCCAGATCCCTTCTGTACTCTCCTCTACAAGGTGTCCCTGCTGTCTTCTGAGGAAGATCTGAGTGTGCCAAGGAGAGGCAGAGAGGAAATTAGACTCTGGCCTGTCGTGACCGGCAGCCCACACTGGCTTTGTCCCAGGTTCTGGCAGAAGGGGATTAGAAGAGCCAGTGCCTCCCCAGAACGAGAATTCACTCAGAAAAGGGAATCTTGTTTTGTTTTGTTTTTTTCAGTAAACCTATTTTCTTTACCCTATTTTCCTTCTGGGTTTCAACTACTGTCAGGTCTGTCATTGCCCCAAAAAGGAACTTAAGTGTTTCAGGAAGGTGTACCTCGAGTAGCTGTAATAAAATCTCAAACTAATATTTACAAAGTTAACTTTCTCGCCCAATACCTGACTATATAGTTTGCAAGATGTGTGTATTATGTAGTGTTATAACTGGAAGGGTTTGTCCTTAAAGATGAGCTAGATCAACACCTTTTTAAAACTGATAAATCTAAGATGGGACGTCTCAGACCTAAAGAAGTAGAGTAGGTTCTCAACCTTCCTAATGCCGTGACCTTTTAATACAGTTCCTGTGGTCGCGACCCACAGGTTGAGAACCACGGAAGTAGAGCGACATTCCTAAGGTCTCTGACACTGCTAAGGTAAGTGGCAGGAGCCATACTGGAAACCACAGCTTCTTATTACTGGATCCCGTTGTGTCCCATGGCCTTTTTTCTTAGTAAGCCTATCTTTAAAAAGTTTTATTTAGTAATTTCAGAGGCCAGATGGAGATTAAGAAAAATCAGTAAACTCAAAACCCATCCCCTTCATTACCTGTTAATATTGCCATGGAACACTGCCATCCAGAAGTGTGGTTTGGCTGTTTGGATTATTTCTGTTAGCTCTTCTTGGACCCCATGTCTCCACGTGTGACTGTGCCACAGCTCAGTCATTTTGAACCAGGTGGGCTGACTGTTCTTCCCTACATCCTCACTGCTGAATTTGTGTTGGTCTGGGGTAAGTGTCCTGCTATGCAGTAAGACTTGACTTAGAATCCTGGATCTGTTCTTTACTTAAACTGGGTCATCTTAGGTGAGTGATTGAAATTCTTTAAGCTTCAGTTGCACCAGCTATAAAATGAGGACAATTACTGAACCATTTTCATAGAATCTTTGTATTTAATATATTTTTAAAACTGTACAGAAAGCACTACTATTATAATATTATCATTCTTAACCTGATGGGCGATGAGAACAAAGCAGCTAATAATTTAAATGATATATTCAGAGCATTAGAATGAAAGTCACTCTAATGTTCAGTCCAGACTCTTTCTCAATAATACAATAATAAAAGATATCGTGATCAGAATTGACATTGGATGGGGCTTTACTAGTACAGAGCACTTGGTGTTGTTTACCGTCAGGATATTCTCTTTGTTTTGGACGTTGTATCTCAGACAATTTTCCCAATAAGAGTGTAAGCACACTAAATTCAGACAAATGATCCTATTATTGGCAACATAGGGTATTTGATGACTACTTGTTAAATAGTGGTGAGTGAATCATCCAGAGTCTATACACAGTGATAGAAACATGGAGTATATGTTGATTCACATGACAGGTTCCGACTGTATTAAGGGGCAGAACTATTACTTTGTGTCATTTTCCATTCCTTTGCTGAGAAGTCTCTTACCTATTCAATATTAAGCTTGTGTGGATAGTGGTTGTCCATTTTTCATATTATCTGAGGCACAGCTTTGATCTCTGGCTTCCTTTTTCCCCTGTGAATGTACCTGGTACCGCAGTTTAGAACATCTAATATTTCTACTGCTCTAAGTGGGGCCCCTTCAGGAAATCCAGGGCATCCTAAAACCCTGTATGGGTAGATACTCAGGTAGCATGTGCAGTGTGTCTGTCCGTGACTTTGCGGATGTCCGAGACTGGACTGTGTGTGCTTGATGTGTAGTCATAAGAACCAAAAATCAGAACTGAGCACATTTCAGAAGTCATAGAAGAGAGTCCATCTTAACTCTCCTTTCCCATGCCTCTCATTATCCTCTCACCTCTTATCTCACAGTAGAATCCCAAGGCTTCCCACACCAGGTGGGTGGCCCCTGCCAACACCCTCTACCTGGCTGCTTTGTCATCCTGTATCACCCTGCCACTCAGAAGCAAGAGTGACACATGTTCTACCCACCACTCCATCACAAAGTCAAGGCAGCTCTGTTGCCGAGTTAAGAAAACTTCCCTCTCAGACTTCAGTAAGGTTCTCATTTTCCTGTGGTCTGGTGGTACAGGGGTTAATGTGGTGTCTGCTTTCTTTAACGTATGGTCCCAGAGGTCACAGCAGTAGATCTGCAGAGTTGGCAGATCGCTAAACAGTTTACAACCCCCCACTCAGCAGGGCATGGTTGCCTTAGAGAATGGATGGAAAATATCCCCTTCTATAATTGGGTTCAGCCCTGTGGCTTAACACCATCTTATTTGGCAATCTTTTTCTCTTGACATATTTAGTAATCACTCTAAGGAAGATTTATTACACTGCTCGTGGGAACAAACAATGCACGGAATATTACACATATGCATGCTTTCAATACCACTCCTTTTCTAGCCTATTCTGAATCTTTTCCCAAAGTCTTTCTTTGAACTCTTATTAAAACTCTCTTGTCTTTAAATTCCTCTTGCCTCTTCTCTTGTCCAAAATAATCCCTTATGTTATAGAAATTTTTTATAGTTAGGAGTTCTTTTAATCAAAACTCACTGGGCCGTGCTTAGAGAAGAATGGATAAAAACACACTTTTACAGCTCAAAACCACTAAAGACATTTTGCTCACTGTTAGTCCTAAAGCATCAAAACAAACAATGGTTCAGGTTGTGAAAATAGCCCTTAGGTGTCCCTGTGCATCTATCTGTTTCTCTCTTTGTGTGTATATACAAAATACACTTAAATATATGAAAGAACTCAAAATATTTCAGGCAGATATAACATAATAAAATGTTTTGTGAATCCAAAGGTTGGTACCCATGAAGAGATGAGGGGGAAAGAGGCGCTGAAAATTAGGATCAACAATTCATACTCTGTGCTAAGTAAAAGACTTTGACAGCTGGTACCCCTCAGATATTTTTTAAAAGTATAATATCCCACTCCCCCAGGCATGTGCACAGCAAAATGTCTTAACAAATACTCTATCTAGAACAGAAATCTGAGAAAATGTATCAGGGTCACAGAGATTCTCAGAAGATTATGAGCTGTCATGGCACAGCTGTGGTACAACTACTCTCGGGTGTGTTAAATTCCATTTGCTTTGCATGTGAAATGATCTTCATTCATCAGATATGTAATAATGGCTATCTATGCTTTTGGGAGAGCCCATTCAGTGCTAGGCACAGTCCTAGATACCCTTAGTTACTTAACGCTCAACTGCATGTCTGCCCCGGCCTCCTTTTGCAGAATGGCCACATTTTATTCAGACAAGGCAAAGCCACGATGAGAGCAAGCAGCTGGCTAGTCAAAAGAGTTAAAGTAGAGACCTATGTGGCTACCACTGAAATAGTACCAAGAAACCATTTAAAAAGACAACCATTAGCCCTACCACTCTACCTTCATGCCCTCCCCAGGCCTCACTCATCTCACCTGTAAAGTGAATTGTTGAGAGAATTTAAGATATGAAGCCCTGACACACAGTAGTAGCTCATTTAAGTCACTTACTCTTACCCACCCTCCACATAGTGCCTGTTTTCTTATGTTAGACAATAGATGACACATACTTGTACATATATCTGATCTTGAGCACCTGTGTTTTTAGGGGTGGGGTAATAACAGAAATTCAGGAATTAGTTACTAGCAAGAACCTTCATACAGCTACTGGCATTGCCAGTGTGTGGTGAGGGCCTAAGAGCGCAGAGTCGGAGCCTACTGCCTAGTATAGCCCAGCTCTGCCCCTTACTATATGGGTGACCTTGAGCAAGTGACTTGGCTTTTTTTGCCTGTTTCCTCATCAGTAAAATGAAGCTAGCACCTGTACCTATGTTATAGTTTGATGGAAGGATTAAATGAGTTAATGTATATAAAGGGCCTAGAACTATGTCTGGCACATAGTAGAGGCAGTTAAATTAGTGCTTGTATTCTCATGTGCACTTTGATGGCAGGCATACAGTACCTGGGCACAGCAGATTCAACAGGGGCCAAGGTGTGTAGAATAAACCCCAGTGCTCTCCTTAGCATGTCCCTAGGTATCCCAGCCAGGTTGTCAGAGTTACAGCTCTCTTCCTACATACTGCAGACAGGGAAAAGCAAAGATGCAAGGACTGTCAAGGTGAACTGCTTGTCTTTAATAGTTGAGAGTGATTGAATTGGATGAGGAGATCATTTAGCTACCCTGCAAATCAGCAGCCAAGAATGAACCTGCAGAGTACCTGTGCATAGGGACTGATTCATAGGTGCTTACAGCAGGACCCAATCTTTAACATACCCTGAACTCTCCAACTTCCGGTCTCACCTCCTCACTCCCATACTGGCACTTCCAGGGCTCACCTCCCAAATAAACTGCTTGTATCCAAATCCTTGTCTCAGGGTCTGCTTCTGGGGAAGCCCAACCTAAGACACTGGACACAGAGATACTATCTGTTAAATACTACACAGGAACTTAATGGAGAATAGGAGCTGGGACCCATGACTTCTGGGACAGTTAGCAGATTAGGTTGCTTCTTGCTGATGACCAGCACTTTGCCTGCCATCAAAGTGCACATGAAAACACAAGCACTAATTTAACTGCCCCTACTATGTGCCAAACATAGTTCTAGGCCCTTTATATAGATTAACTGTAATTAATTCTGTGCATTCAGAATTGTACGTTAGTTCACTTTTACCATTACATTTTCAAGAGGGAGACTGAACAGGGGACCTACATAAGATTTTCAAATAAAGACCTTGTGGAAATAATGCTGGTACTTTAATGCAGCACTTTTCAAACTTTAGCTGCATCAGAATTCCCTGGAGGACTTGTGAAAACCCAGATTCGTAGGCTTCACCCTCCTCGCTAAGAATTTTCACTTCTGACAAGCTCCCAGGTTGTGCTGATGCTGCCGGTTTAGGGGACACTGTGAGAACCCCTGGTCAGATGTGTACGTTGCATTCCCTACTACCTATTTCTGATCTAAGGTTATAACATTTAATTTGAATTCTTTAGCTGAATGACCTCAATCCTACAAGAAACAAACAAGCAAAAAAAAAACAAATATTTGAACCCACAGAGGAAATGTCTCTTACTCACATCTAATTTTGGTAATAAACACTGACTGTCATTTTTTTTCTCCACAGTTGCATGCTGCTGTGACCAAGATCCAGGTTCCGAGGCCTGGTTTTAATTACACGTTTGCCCACATATGTATCCTGAATAATGATAAGACTTGCATCGTGGATGACATAGTGCATGTCCTGGAAGAGCTAAAGAATGCTCGGGCTACCAACCGGACCAATTTTGCTATCACATATCCGATCACTCACTTAAAGGATGGGAGGGCCGTGTACAATGGGCATCAGCTTGGGGGTGTCACCGTGCACAGCAAGGACCGGGTGAAATCTGCGGAGGCCATCCAGCTCACCTACTACCTGCAGTCTATCAACAGTCTTAATGACATGGTGGCTGAGAGGTGGGAGTCCAGCTTCTGCGACACTGTCAGACTGTTCCAGAAATCCAATGGCAAAGTCAAAATGTACCCTTACACGTCCTCGTCACTGAGGGAAGATTTCCAGAAGACCAGCCGCGTGTCAGAACGTTACCTGGTCACCAGCCTGATCCTGGTGGTTACCATGGCCATCCTCTGCTGCTCTATGCAGGACTGTGTCCGCAGCAAACCCTGGCTAGGTCTGCTTGGGTTGGTGACCATAAGCCTGGCCGCTCTTACCGCAGCTGGGATCATCAATCTTACTGGTGGGAAATACAATTCCACCTTCCTGGGAGTCCCTTTCGTCATGCTAGGTAATTGCTACCCTTTATTTTTCTGTTTCCTCCTGTGGGTGGTGCTGTGTTCCTGAAAGGCCCGGAGTAGCCATCTAACAACTTTGTTTCATTTATAGTGTCTTCATTTTGCCAAGAAGTCCTGCAACCAGTTCTATAAAGTGCTGGTCATCAGCAAGAAACAACCTAATCTGGTAAATGTACCAGAAATCCAAAGTCCTGGCTTCCAGCCTCTGTTCTTCAAATGCCACCTGTGTGGCATTTAACAGATAGTAATCTCTGTGCCCCAGTGACTTAGGTTGAGCTTTCCCAGAATCAGACCCCAAGACCAGGATTTGGATACAAGTAGTTTATTTGGGAGGTGAGCCCCAGAAGCACCGGTATGGGAGTGAGGGAGCGAGACAGGAACGTGGACAGTTCAGGGTATGTTAATGATTGGATTGCTGCTGTGAGCACCTATGAATCAGTCCCAATGGGAACCTTTGGGAGACATTATGAAACACACCTCAGAGATGTCCTCCCTCAGGAGTGAGGAGGCTAGGCTATATACCCAGAAACCCTGCAGTTCATTGAGGGCTACTCCCTGGGGTAGTTAACTCCGCAACACTTTCCAGGGAAGACTGAGCCTACTCCTACAGCCAGAGAAAGGCCTCAGGTGACTTTGTGGTAATAAGTCAATGAGCTCAAGAATGGGGAATGGAGGGGCACATGGATTGAGCACTGATGGTGCCTGCTGCTCTCAGTTTCACTTTCACCACTTTGAATAGAGTGATGCAAACACACAAAAGGACATGATAAATATACAAGAACTTTGAAAGTAACAAGTGAGACGTCAGTAGGAAGGTAACTTTTTTCCTATTCTTTGTATGAACGCAGGAGAATATTTTTAAGGGATAGTAATGGCTGTGCTTCCAGTGTATTCAGCCTGGGGGACTGCAGGAATTCCCTGATAGAGATGATGGTTAAAAAAAAAAAGCCATCATGGTCATAACATCGGTTTACTCTGTCCATCTGGTATCAAAGATGGCATGCCCAGCAAGCCTGATGGCAGGGTTTCTGCGGGCCAAGTATTGAAGCAGTTAGCTTTCCCCCTTTTCCGTGGCAACGTCTCATCAATTCTTCTAGCAAAATTAAAATGTCATTTGGAATCAGATAGTAACATGACAAATGAAGTGGCATTTTTCGTTGACTGAGAAATAACCATGATTGAGCTCATTAGTATGCCTTCTGCCCTGTTTTGGAGTAGTAGAAAAGACAAGAATTTCCTCAGGAAATCTCAGCTGCGTTATGGTTAAATGATAAGCAGGGCTAGTGGGGCTGTAAGGCCACAGAATTACATTCTGCCCTCGATGCTCTATGGCCTGTGGGAATTGGGCCCTAGTCAATAAACATACACTAGTAGCTTTTGTGAAAAGTTGGGCACTGTGAGGAGACTGAGCAGCCTGAGAATTTGCTCTCTCAGTTTACTTGTAACTACTGAAAACAACAGAGGAGGCTGCTGTGTTGCCTCCTGAATCCAGTTTGCTAAAAAGGCAGCATAACTTCCCTTTTTAAAATAACCCCAAGACCATGTGAGTTGATTCTGGAATGCACGGTTGTCCCTTGAAGAGTGAGTAGGACTGAGTATTAGTAGTTTCCACAAAGGCTTGAGTCAAAGTTTAAATTAAGATGTTTTGCTCACGATTAGTCACATGCTTGAATGTTTTGGGGATTTTTTTAGGGTTTTTTTTTTAGCTTTCAATTTTCAAAATACAGTGTTTTTTGTTATTGTTTTTACAGAAGGAAGACAAACACGAATAAGAAAAGGGTGGGGAACTGAAGGGAGATAGTAAGGTTCTTAAGGTGAGAAAAAAAGGATGTTGGAGCTAGCAGAAGGACCACTGGCACTGGTTGTATGACATTCCAGGTGGTTACCAGTAAGCCCAAAACATACTAGAATACAAAATATCTTCAACATTAATTCTTCTAAGTAAAATGCAATTAACAATATTCAAAACTTCTTAAAATTCATCTTAGGAAATTACACTATCGAAAACTTCTTTATACTTTTTTAAGAAGTGTAAGATATTGTAAGTAAAAATCAACACCAAAAACACTATGCCTGATAATAATGATGGAGAAAAGATATAAGAGGTGATAGGATGAAAAGATGCTGTTAGCAGGAGAATGTCTTTAAAAATCAAATCCAGAAATAGCAGTGCCATAACACACAGAGACTGGGTATCACTGAACTCTGCATCAGAATTCAATTCAGAAAAAAATGGCATTTGCAGTAAAAGAGACCATGCACCCCAGGTGCCCAATACGCTCTTGTTTGCAATTTGTGAGGAATGTTATGTGCATTGATTTGACAGCACTTTTCCCTGCTGACGATCAGTGTGCAACCTTTATATTTTCAGCCCAAAGGGTTCTCAAATTATTTAGTCACAACATGAAAGGAAGCTACACGTTTTAGTAGCTAAGGCCCATTTGCAATAAATACTTTGCACGATGTAATGGGTGCTTAATATGCTCATAAAGCTAACAGTGCCTGGATTTAGGATGCTTGCCCTTCTGTATTCTCAGATAAATGCTTCATTCTTTAGAGTTTGACTGTGAAATATATAAGAAAGAACAGGTTCACAAATGATGCAGTCAGGGCCAATGTTTTTAGTTCTGGGGTTCTGATGACCAGTCCTAAAATGCCAATAAATATTTCAGATGATCAAGGAGAAGTGCAGTGCTAATGGTTTTGCACGGAGTCAGTAAACTGTTCATCTAGTATTTAAATCTGCCTGTCTATAACATAAAATGGCTGTGCTTAACCTAAAAAGATTGAAGCAAAATTTCTTGATTTAGCATGTTATATAAATGCAATATCAAATCAAATAAAAATATATATAGCCTCATTTAGGAAGAAGGGTACCTTACAGTCTCAAATGCAGTCTCAAGCTATTTCCTTGGCTGTCAATACTTCTATAATGTGATAAACACAGATTTAAATTCAACAAACTAAACATACTCAGTGTGATTCTGGTCACATAAGGCCAAATTCAGCCAAATGCCAAAATGGCAGTAGATTTAGAATGGAAAATTTTAAGACCACATGTGTCAAGTAGTATTAACCTGACAAAATTCCAGAAGAGGAAAGAATTTGGATAAACTCTTAAGAGTTCACCATAATGGGATGTGACTGTGTGTTTCTAGCCAAGACGATACGTGACATCTCTGGCAGTATGAATATATCCTACACAGATGAATCATTTTGGCAATGATGTAAGCATAGAGACATCATGATTTAGAATGTTTTTAATCAGAGTTTTGCATATTACACGATCCCACTTCTGCCAAAAACCTCTGTCCAGATGAGTCAGATCAGTTTATTTAGAGCTGAAATCCCAAAAGGTCTACACTATTATAAATGCTCATTGACATTTTTTTAGTTACTATAATTTGGAAAAGAGTTTATTTGGTCTATTCCCCTTATCATCCAGAAAATAATGCCCCTTCTTTCCATACTATCTTGCTATCAAGTAGTGAGGTACTTGAATTAACATTTATAAATATATAATACTCATCATTTTAATCTGTTATGGAATTCACCATAAAGGATAAGGATTTAGGCCATTGATCTCTAATTGAGTATGATTTAAGAAATTGGCATACATTTTGTATGTGCAAGCTTTCCTTATAGTCTTAATATTTCCACAGCTCTGCTGATCAGACAGACACAAATCAGGAAAGGGATGGAATGTTAGAGAATATAGAAAGGAACCAGAAGGACAGTTTTCTTCCTTCTGCATCTGAAAAGTTTATTGCTTCATGTATATTCTGTACAGCTAAAAAGGGAGGATTGAATTCATGGTGAAATATAGTTTGGATATTATTCATTTCTACTTGGTAATCTAATTTATAAGGGTCACTTTGCATTTATCAAGATACAATAGGTTGGATGAGATGAAAAATACTCCTCAAGCCCTTTTTTAAATGTTTGGGATTTTGAGACAGTCAAAGGTCAGCTCCAGGTGCCCTCTTCCTACCTTTTGAATTATCCACCCAGGCCACTCAGAGTCAACGATGTGAAAGGAAGAAAGGATGTGTGAATTAGTGTTAGGAAGAGAATAATAGCAGGGAGATGTGGCTGATTTCAGCTGTATATTCTAAGATTATCTGTGTCTAGCAGAAACCGGAAGATGGAGTTCAGTTCTTCAAGAATTTATTCTCTTGGCTTGGCGCCCATACCTCAATGAATAGGGCACTGGCCACATGCACTGGGGCTGGCAGGTTCGAGCCCAGCCCAAGCCTGCTAAACAACAATGACAACTGCAACCAAAAAATAGCCAGGTGTTGTGGTGGGCACCTATTGTCCTAGCTACTTGGGAGGCTGAGGCAAGAGAATCACTTAAGCCCAAGAGTTTGAGGTTGCTGTGAGCTGTGACACCACAGCACGCTACTGAGGACAACATAATGAGACTCTGTCTCAAAAAAAAAGAGAAAGAATTTATTCTCATTTAATCCCATTGGAAATGTGATGCAGTATGTGGAGCCCATAAAGAAGGAGGGGCCAAAATTCATGGTTGAAGAAATTTTGTTCCAGTTGAAAAACTGGAACTCTGAATTATTTTTGCCCTAAACTTAAACAAACCTGAAAGGTTTTGCTTTCCTGATGAGTATTCTGATATAGTGCTAAAGTCAAGAGAACATGAGGGGATGATAATAAAGTTTAAACCATATGAAATTGCCAATATCCAACCATTTCTGGCCATTTTTGAACTATAAAATGGTAATTTTGTATGGTTCAACCTAATACATTATCATAAAAATCCATTCTTTGCAACTATATGACAATCTGCATGATGGGGCAGAACGAGTGCTGTGGAATAAATACTCTGCTTAGCTAGGAGTCATAACAGGATCAGTGGGTTCTGAAAAGAAACTGATTTATAAGAGTTTTGTTGTTCACATCTTTTGGTATGCCTGGTTTAAAATAAGAGATTTTATTTTATATTTCCAAAATTTGTTTCTTGAATATCTTTTTGTGTAATGGCCCATGGTCATTATGGGAATAATTTGCAAGGAGAGCATATAATCTCGTTTTGGGATTAGCTCTCACCCTTTTATTTTATTTTATGTTATTTATTTATTTATTTATTTTTGAGACAGAGTCTCACTTTGTTGCCCTTGGTAGAGTGCTGTGGCAAGGTATCACCCTCTTATTTTTATCTTCACCAATCATATTATGGTGAGGGGCGGGTGGAGATAAATTGGTTTGGGGAGATGAAACAGAGCAAGTTCTCTTGTTCTATTCTTTACTGTAAAATAAAACAAGAGTAAGACTGGGGGTGCAGGTCCAGAAAGGTAAAACTCAGGCAAAGGAATGTAAAGGAGCTTTGTCTTTGGCTCAGGACCCCTAGGTTTCCTCTGGATGGTCTATGTACGTGATCTTGCCTAAGAAATAGAGAAGTGGCAGACTCTGTAAAGGCCAGGCAGCATGAAACAACATCAGGACAATGAGTTAAAATAGAATATGAGGAGAAACACCTACTATCTACATTTGGACTAGAATCTCACAAAGTCACAACTGGGCAGTTTTGACCATATGCTTCTGTAAGAACTCACAACCCAAGCAGATTCACAGCCATTGTCAAGGAAACCCTACATCTCACCTAGACTCCTTTATCAGCCCAGAACCAAAGTACAGACAAATGAAGCCCAAAAGAAGGATTCTATAGCCCTGCTTTGCACTGACTAGTGTAGCAGTGTTAACATTTCTGTGCTCATCAGGAAAATAAATTTCATATCAGCCCACTGTCCATCTCATGTATATGTGTGTGTGTGTGTGTGTGTAATCTGTGTGCATAATATATATCACACTTGCTATATTGTATGTCATATATAATATGGTGAGTCATAAGCTCACGTTATGAATTTAAATGTATGCGTATAATACATATATTATGCAAATATATTGCATAATATAGGCAATGTGTTTATAATATATATTATGTAATAGTGTTTAAATGTTTAAATGCTGTACACTTCTCTGTATATATATATACTATATATTCAAACATTTTATATAAAATATGTTTGGGCTTAGCACCTGTGGCTCAAGTGGCTAAGGCGCTGGCCACAAACACCTAAGGTGGCAGGTTCAAATCCAGCCCAGGCCTGCCAAACAACAATGATGGCTGCAACCAAAAAATAGCCGAGCATTGTGGTGGGTGCCTGTGGTCCCAGCTACTTGGGAGGCTGAGGCAGGAGACTCACTTGAGCCCAGGAATTAGAGGTTGCTGTGAGCTGTGATGCCATAGCACTCTACCCAGGGGGAGACAGCTTGAGGCTCTGTCTCAAAAATAAATTAATTAATTAAATATGTTAGAATAGGATATTCCACATATGCATGTATTTACATATTATATCTGTTTTCTATATGAAAAGATAGTGTACAATGACCATAGCATATATTATGGGCCACATTTATACCTGCTGGTTTTATATAGTGTGTGTACACACAATATCTACCTTATCTTTAAATAAGGAAGAGCTATTAGCAAATTCATGTCTAGGGGTCTTTTTTGCAGCTCTTTAGTAAAGACAAATAATTTCTAAGATTAAAACCCAGTGCTATGATTAAAATTAACAAAATGTAACCACTCTCTGGTACAAAATTAATAAGGTGTGTGTATTCCCCCTGATATGAACATCTGTCTCTACTTGAGCAGAGTATACCTTTACTCTTACTCTTAACTGTGAGACAAAACAGGCTGTGATAAACCAAACAATTCAGCTTATAAAGTAAATGTTTATAACTGGCAAAGTGTAAATGTAACCCACTTATGAACTTCTCCCTGAAAATAGATGGTACTAATCTAGATATATATATACTTCAAATTTCTTCTCAAAAAAAAAAAAACCCAGAAATCACAAATTTATGTGGTTGTCATCAAAAGACAAGCATTTTATAAACATGAGCTACTGGGTGGAGCTCATCTAAGAGATAAAATATGTTTTAAGTATATTTTGTTCATGCATCATACTCTATAGATTTTCAAGAAGAATGTAGTAATTTTATTCCATATACGAAATCTGGCATTGCCCAGGCATGCTATAAATGGCTTCATTGACTCATAATATTAAACATTTTCACACTGAAACTGAAAGATCATCCATCAGCAAAGCCATCCCATTTCACTTCCTCACCTGCTCAGCAATTCCTCACTTTGAGGAATTCAGAATGAGGAAATCCTGCTAATGTGGAAAGAATTAAAATTTGAGTGGTATCTGAAGGTATCAATCAGCCTCTATGTATACTGGGAAAGGTAGGAGAATCTGGGCCTGAAGAAAAATCGGACTTACAAAATCAAGTGTATAAAGTAAATTGATTTGCAAATGATTATTCATAGGCAGACAGTGACCAAAAAAAAAAAATCACCTAGACTGTCTGATAGCAAAAACATTAAATAAATTTAAAGTAAGATTTACTTTACAACTTTGCAGAGGCTTATCTACTGGGTAAAGTTAGGTTAACTTTGAACCTTACTGAATTATAAACAATCCTGAAGGCTTTGGTCAGGCCCCAGAAAAGGGTCTGGGTGAGAGTGAGGTTTAACCTGTGAGCATGCCTGAGAGTCACCTTAAGTGGCTGGAGGATTAGCCAGTTGAGTTTTTCCCACCATCCATATTATTTATCAACTATGCTATTTTTCCTCTTCATTGGCGCTAAAACTTGAAAGTTAACTGCCCATTCAGATACAAAAATTCCTTGGAAAAGAAGAAATGTTATTAGCCTAAATCCTTTAGTATTTGATTTTATTAGATAATAACCCCCAAATCTGCTGCTAATAAAATAAAACAATGTCCTTTTAAAAATTTCACCCCAAACATTGGTGAAACAGTCTTGTTCTTAACCCAGGCCCCTGCAACCCATGTTACATCAAAGCATTTACTCACGAATAATTAGAACTTGGACCTCTGTGTGTAGGTGTGTGTGTGTTTTGACACCTACTTACATGCATGTGTTTAGATGCATGTAACAATACAGATATGCAATGAAACAGAAAACAGAAAATCTTGAATGTGCATTAAAAAGACCAGCAAATGCTTTAAAAGCCTCTTTATCTTCCAGCCTTGACAGAATCAGTATGCACTATTTAACAGTTCCCTCTGACAACTCTTCAGCCTTATACTGTGATTGAAGCCCTGGATGTTGTTGCATCATCCAGGGTGTTCGATGGAATGTGAGGATGTCAGGATGTTGTGGTTCCTGACATCCTCACTATGATACAGTCTTTTACTTCCAGGTTTGGGGCTGTAACCTGCCCCTCTGATAATGAGCCTTAACTCCCACTACCACCATAGGGCCCCTGGTCACCAAGTTCACAATCTGTTTGGAACTTCTTATTTTAGGTAGCTCCTGCCCCCCATACGCTACCAGAGAGTCCTTGAGAACAGAATTGAGACCCTGGAGATGGGAAATTGTCCCTTGCCAAAGTGATGCTTTGTGTCAGTGACGTAGGCCCTTTGGTCAGACTTAATAGAGAAATGTAGAGAGCTCATAATTCACGGAGAATTTTTTTTTTAACTAAAGCCCAAAACAAACAGCAATACTTTTGCTTTTAAAATACCTTTTAAAAATGGAGGAAACAGTAGTCAAACCTCTGAAAAGTATCTTTAGTCCAGAATTATCTGTTTGCCTACATCTGTAAGGTTTGGGCTCAGAGTCTTTCGCACTGGACTCCAGCTACAATGTTAGGAAAGCAATGGATGATGGTGATGCTAAAGAAGGGGGTCTCCTGCTGAGAGAGGAAAGGTGGAGAGGAATAGAACCTAAGAAAATCCTTCTTCTCGGCCTTTCCTTGACTTTGGCCCAGTTTCTGGAGTGGCAGTAAAAGATAAGGCCAAGGCTTGCTGGAGGAAAAACTGTGAAGTTGAAGTTGGTCTTTGTGAAATTCTGCTACCTGCCATTTCCTCATTGTTCTCTCCCTATTCCCATTGTCTGTCCTATTTCCCACACCAAAGGGAAGCTGCTTCAGGAGACCACTGTCCCAGAGGAGTTTACATTTAAAAGGATACCCTTGGAGACCAAAACTGAAGAGAATTCAGCTATAATTCTGGGGCTGGCAGGGTGTTTGTTCCTCCTATTCTAGGGCTCTTGGAACATGTCCCCCCTTGAGTCCAGGCCAGGAAACAGAATCATCACAGTTAGGTTTTCCTTTAGAGCAACAGACTGACCTCTTTAACATAAATACCCAGCTGTGAGCTGGGTCCACAGGCAATCAGGCACCTGTCCCAGGCTCTTAAACCCTGGGAGGCATCTACAGCAATGACACTCCTTCCTCCTTTAACTGACTGAGCTTCAGGAAGGAGGCCCAGAAATAGTTCCAGAAATCCAAAGAGTTCTTATAAGACACCATACAACTCCAGTTTGGGGTTTTTAGGGTATAGGCATCTGCTAGAGAGATGACGAAGGAGAAACAAGAATCTGGCCTATCAGGTAGGGTGGTTGGGGCCTTTGGAGGCAAAGCCAACAATGACTAGGAACAAATGTTGAATGATCTGGTAGGACAGATTCTTCTTCAGAGCCTCCTCTGGCCTGAAATGTTCACACACACATACCCATAGCAAAAAGACCAAAGGAAAGGCATTGTTTCCAAAAGCCCCTAAGAATGAAATTAGAATTCTATTTGGACCTGCCCCTGAACCAGGAACATATACAAAAAGAGTCAGGACTCAATGAGAAAGATCAAACTATAGAAGGACAAGGCAATAGAACTCAAGAGACAAGCTAACGGCCTACTTCCACCTTTCCTGAGTTTGATTGTTTACATTCTGGACCCAAGAACCTCACTCTTGTCATATAATAGTTCTACTAATTCAGATTTCTTTGTCTCAATTAGCCTTTAAGATTATTCAACAGCATGGTAAAAAAAAAATGGATACTTAACTATATTTTCCAACAAGAGTCAGGGTCAGATAATGTCATCATAAAACACCACGCTGATCTTTAAAAGGACCGCAAAACAGACTTAATTTAAATTCTACTTTATGACTAATTCTAGTTCTGCTATATATATCCTTATTTTCTTATCATACTTAATGACTCAGTACTAAAGCTGTTTCCAAAAAAGGAAATATATATATGTATTTCTGCCAAGTAAATACCATAAAAAATTTCATTTGCCACTTATGGTTATACTTTGAAGTGCAATTTGCCCACCCAGGCTTACTTCGTCTACTACTTTGTCTACATGGCTCCAGATGAAATGGTCAATATTGTTTCCCTAGGGTGCCAGTGTCTTACAGATATTAATTCTCTTTTCATCCTCATTATAAAGCCATTAGATACTTTTAATAAAAGGTCAGTTGGTCCACCTTGAGAACACAATGGAAACAGATTTAATAGCTTCCAAGACTACATGTTAACTACCTAAAACATAATTAACAACAGGATGCCAGGCAATGAGTGTACTTTTTACTTTGTGTCTGGGAAGTTTAGGTGCCTCCAATTTAATAAGGGCCACAGTACTAGTTATCAAATTGACAGTCTTGGCCTGACCTCTAAAAAGTAGCTGGACAATGATGCCTAGTAAATTAAGATAAATGCCAAATCCCTCTGAGGAAACAGGCCTATATCATTACTATGAGATGGGCATTTGGGTTTAAGGCCAGGACTTCACAGTAAGATTTAAATACCAGCCTGAGCGTGAGGGAAGACGTGTGCTTAGTTATTGTACACACAGGATAACAGTGACTCACTTTGTTCAACATTATGCTTGGCTGGAGATTTTAAATTCCTTTTTAAAAACAAGACTATTGTGCTACAGGGTAAAGATTTTATTAACCTCAGTAATGGCATTGCATATGCCAAAGCATGGAGGCAGAAAATTGGATCTACTGATCCTACTACCAAGACAGGGGTTATAGAAAGCCCCAGTGGGTCACTTGGTAGGCTGTACAATGTAGCAGTCACCTGAGAAAGATGCAGCGGGGAAAGTGTCTAGCACCAGCAAGGAGAGATGGTAGAAGTTGTGCTAGATCAGGTCCCAGGCAGCAGGACAGAGTCAGAACAAGGGCACTTAGTATACCTCTGCTCTTCCAGTTTTGCAGGAATACTAACCAGGGAGACAAATGCACTAAGCAGTTAAGGCAAGAGGTTACTGACCTGGCTCTCTCTCACAGAGCCCACTGCCAAATAGTGCAGAGAAGCCAGCAAGCAGAGTCATTATGAAATGTCACCCACAAACAACCAAAATTGGTCAAACAGATCCCTAAAGACATCAAGCTGAATTCTAATTTTTATCAATAGCCATAAGAGTTCATATGAATCTTGTTCCATCTGTATTCTCTTCCTTCTTTCTTCTTTGCTCAAACTTGTTCCTACTTAGTTTGCTTCCTTTCTTAGATTTATTGCTTCCTGCCCTTGATATTTGGGAAAGCAAAACAAAAGGGCTGTGATTTAGTTTGCTGTCAGGACTCAAATTAAATACATCGCCTCTTTCTCACTAAAGCCCTCCACTTGGCCAATTTCAAATAAGGTGCTGGGATGTTAACTCAGAACCCTCTGCCCACTGCCCTCCTCTGTACTGACCCCCAGCCAGACCTGTGGGGATAGCAAGTAAAATTATGAGTGTCCAGACATCTCTGGAGTGTTCCACCAACCAAACTGTACCAACAACCATAAGTTATCAATGTATATAATCCCCAAGAGACATAGACGCAAGTCTACTCAGATTTGTGTAGATAAAAGTTCATCCAGCTTTCTTAAGACAGAAGGGAACATGTATGATACGCCAAAACACGGGCCCATCTCCTATAGGAGAAATCATTAGAATTTACAAACTTGTCACCACTGGGGCTGATTATATTTCCCTTGATCCAGTCAACTTGGCTCATGATCAAGTTGGTTCCCCTTTTAAAAGAATTTGTTCTTTAAACTTTTGCTCTGGTCTTTTTCTGTCCCCCTCAGGTCATGGATTATATGGGACTTTTGAAATGTTATCCTCCTGGAGGAAAACTAGAGAAGACCAACATGTTAAAGAGAGAACTGCAGAAGTCTATGCAGACTCCATGCTCTCCTTTTCTCTCACCACTGCCATGTACCTGGTCACCTTTGGCATCGGGGCCAGCCCTTTCACGAACATTGAGGCAGCCAGGATTTTCTGCTGCAATTCCTGTATTGCAATCCTCTTCAACTACCTCTATGTACTCTCGTTTTATGGTTCCAGCCTGGTGTTCACTGGCTACATAGAAAACAATTACCAGCATAGTATCTTCTGTAGAAAAGTCCCAAAGCCTGAGGTGCTGCAGGAGAAGCCGGCATGGTACAGGTTTCTCCTGACAGCCAGATTCAGTGAGGACACAACTGAAGGCGAGGAAGCGAACACTTACGAGAGTCACCTATTGGTATGTTTCCTCAAACGCTATTACTGTGACTGGATAACCAACACCTATGTCAAGCCTTTTGTAGTTCTCTTTTACCTTATTTATATTTCCTTTGCCTTAATGGGCTATCTGCAGGTCAGTGAAGGGTCAGACCTTAGTAACATCGTAGCAACCGCGACGCAAACCATTGAGTATACTACTGCCCAGCAAAAGTACTTTAGTAACTACAGTCCTGTGATTGGGTTTTACATATACGAGTCCATAGAATACTGGAACACTAGTGTCCAAGAAGATGTTCTAGAATACACCAAGGGGTTTGTGCGAATATCCTGGTTTGAGAGCTATTTAAATTACCTTCGGAAACTCAATGTATCTACTGGCTTGCCCAAGAAAAACTTCACAGACATGTTGAGGAATTCCTTCCTGAAAGCCCCCCAGTTTTCACATTTTCAAGAGGACATCATCTTCTCTAAAAAGTACAATGATGAGGTCGATGTAGTGGCCTCCAGAATGTTTCTGGTGGCTAAGACCATGGAAACAAACAGAGAAGAACTCTATAATCTCTTGGAAACCCTGAGGAGACTTTCTGTCACCTCCAAGGTGAAGTTCATCGTCTTCAATCCATCCTTTGTGTACATGGATCGATATGCCTCCTCTCTGGGAGCCCCCCTGCACAACTCCTGCATCAGTGCTTTGTTCCTGCTATTCTTCTCAGCATTCCTAGTGGCAGATGCTATGATTAATGTCTGGATCACTCTAACAGTTGTGTCCGTGGAGTTTGGAGTGATAGGTTTCATGACATTATGGAAAGTACAACTGGACTGCATTTCTGTGCTATGCTTAATTTATGGAATTAATTACACAATTGACAATTGTGCTCCACTGTTATCCACATTTGTTCTGGGTAAGGATTTCACGAGAACTAAATGGGTAAAAAATTCCCTGGAAGTGCATGGGGTAGCTATTTTACAGAGTTACCTCTGCTATCTTGTTGGTCTGATTCCTCTTGCAGCTGTGCCTTCAAAGCTGACCTGTACACTGTTCAGGTGCTTGTTTTTAATAGCATTTGTCACCTTCTTTCACTGCTTTGCCATTTTACCTGTGATACTGACTTTCCTGCCGCCCTCTAAGAAAAAAAGGAAAGAGAAGAAAAACCCTGAAAACAGGGAGGAAATTGAGTGTGTAGAAATGGTGGATATTGATAGTACCCGAGTGGTTGACCAAATTACAACAGTGTGATAGTGTCTGCTTGGTATATTTTCACCTTAGGTCTTATCAAGAGCAAGGAGGTTATATTAATGAAACAATTAAATTCAAATTTGTTCCTTTTTAAGGACAGGAAACAGACATTGCAAAAATAAATAAAAGGAAAGAACAAGGAGGGAAAATGGGAATGGCATATTTTCAATCTTTAAAACAAGATTGTTATGAGAATTTACACACGCGCACACGTGCACGCGCGCGCACACACACACACACCCTAAGAGACCTATAGGCTCTTAAACTAAGATCAAATAAAAGAGAGCAGGATCCTCTTTTATTCACACTGCAGATATTGCTGGTATTGTGACAAAACATAT
Organism: Galago senegalensis; assembly: GCA_963575145.1. Classification (NCBI taxonomy): domain Eukaryota; kingdom Metazoa; phylum Chordata; class Mammalia; order Primates; family Galagidae; genus Galago; species Galago senegalensis. The sequence goes on from CAUYTI010149164.1 coordinate 22,080, forward strand.
TTATTGAAGGGTCAACTGAAAAGGCAGAAATAGCTTTAAGCATTGTTCAACACTAAGGCTCTTCCAGAATGTCTGCAAAGCAGTACTCCAGTCATGGTCTGTGGTTAACCACCTCACCTAGCTCCCCACTACCCAAGGAGATGCTTGTAAAAGTTCTGACCAGAAAAAAAGCAAGCCAGACCCTTGGAAATGAATATGTGGGAGAGTGGCCATCACCCATGGACTAAATTCACCCAGGTGAGGCAGTTTTATTGTCTAGAAATGAATTTATCGCATTCCCCATTGGTATACTTTTAAAATTTGTATAGTTTGGTTAATACACCTTGAAACCAGTGACAGCTTGCAGACAACATTGCAGACTTGGTGTGATTATATTTTGGAATAGCTTGTCACTTACCACCAAATAGGTCTGCTTTATTAGTTATAGCTTTTGGCAGAAGGGACAGAGGACCCAAAACTGCAGAGCCAAATCCAAATACTTGGCATGACAGAGGAAAAGCAAGTGTATATGTAACCCGGGGACAGTGTCTCTATTTTAACAAAAACAATAGCTGTGTACAAGTGTTTGCAGTTTGGCCTAACATGCATTTTTTGCATGGATGCCCAGAAACATCTGCCCATACATAGTTGAGGAAAGAAAAACGAACACTGAAGTAGTTATCTGCTATAGCTTCCAACATGTAGTGCCAGTCTGCTTCTGCTGTGAGACATGCCTGCTCAGAGACTTAAGGTGAGGGGAGACATTTGGTAATTCTAAGTCCCAACACTGAGAAACTGTACAAGGGCAGGGAGATGGCCCAAAAGGCCATAGATTAGAAATGACTGGGAAAAGTAATCACCAGTACAAGTCTATCAATGATGGCAAACTCTTCTGCTAAACTGGCTGCACCTCACCCTCCTTGACCCTTACACACCTTTTTTGGTGCCCTTCTACTTCATCATAGCAAGGCCCTTCTGTACATTAACAAGCCTAGATGTTTATACTGCTGACCTCCAGTATCTACAGGAGGTTCACAGATCTAAACAGAAATGGTATGAAATGAAAAGGCTGTGTATGTTACCTAAATGCCCCTCCCCCTGTATTTTTTTAAGTCTATAAAAAGGAAGCTAAACCCTGGTTACATTTGAAGCAAGCATCTACAATATTTTTCCCTTTTAGAGACGTAGCTTATTTAGATATCTATAGTGGTAAGCATTTCCCCAAAGCACCCTAGCTTTCTGGACCTTAGCAGACATACTGGGCAACATCCCCATCCTCCCCAGAGGAGCAAACTAAGACCTAGGAGAATGAAGTGACTCGCTCAGGTCACACCACTAGAGGATTTCTATCATTTTAGCATGCCTAAGACAGGGCACGGCAATTTTAGGTTTTCTTATAAGATGGCTATTACTCCCCTCAAAGTCCATTTTGAAGGAAGGAACATAGGATATTATTGGCCACAGCAAAGACTTTTTTAATGTCTGGGATTAAAATGTTTGGGGCGTAGATTGGCCATTATCTTACCAAACAAAAAAATAATCCCATACGATTCAGATGTAACCACACCAAGTGCAAACCTGTGCTTTCTATTTCATATACTGTTGTCCACATAGTACTAAATACATGTTCAGGGGATCATAGCTAGTGCATTCCACACTTATTCAGCCTCCCCTGCAGACACACTAAGTGATCATGCCAATGTGTTATGCACTCAACTAGAGATAATAAGCTTTAATCTGAGGACAAGTGCAGTCCTCTCAAAAGGGCAAGTTTGCATAATAGATATTTGATCAATTCTCTCTCTAAGGGGCCTGCAGCTAGGCTTTTATTTATAAAACACAACTGAAGAGGGGATTGGTTTTATTCTTAAATCATATGTTGCTAAATCATTTTCTGAACAGTGTGTTCTAAATCAGTCATTGATTTAGTGTCAACCACGTGGAGCACCTCAGCTTAAAGTGACTCCACATAACTGACACAACACATATACACCAATTAAATGGATTTTGTTGAGAATTTAATCATTCAATTTGGTCAACCGGGATGACTTACTGTGGAACTTTGTTTTATGACAGAAAGTATTTTCCAACTTGATTGAGTCTCTGTATATGCTGGGATATTGTATTTTTAAATGAAGGGCATTTTCAAACTTGTTAACTTCTCTTTTCAGCACTTGAAATCAGGCTTATGGAATTCTGACTGTGAAATGAATTTTTCTATTGGGGACTATGCATGCCAAGATTTATCATTTATTGTTAGATAATTATTTGTTAATACTGATTATTACTCTGACAGCATTGGTTTAGCCCCGCTATGGAAAAAAAAAAACACTTTAAAAATAACTCAGAATCACCTCCTCATGAAATTCAAGTCTTTACTTCATCAAGTTTTACTTTCTTAATTGCTATAAAGAGGGAAGGAATGATTCCAGCAAACACTTGAAGAAGCCTTTTCTTTCTTTCAATTAATTCCAACCAAGACGTTAATGTCCACTTTACCAAAGAAATGTATTTGGTTGGTTTTGAGTTGGTATTTATTGTTTACCAAAGAAAACATTCCATGCATCAAAACTATTTCTCCTAGTTAAGTAAAAAACTGTGATACTCAGCCTGAGTATAAATAAAAATGTTAGGGTAAGGGTGATATTCTCTCATTTAGTGAAACTCAGCAGAAAATATAAATTCACAAGGAACGTGGGATTTGCAAGACAGAAAATAATACTTGAAATAGGGCATTATTGTTTAGTCCTATGTTCCCACAAGTAGCTTCAGGGCTCCTCAGGCTAAAAGTAAGGTTTGTTCCTGAGGAAAACGTAAGATAAACGGTCATGAAAATTCCTCTCCATTATTCCAGCCCATGAGTTTTGTTTTATTTAGGGTTTGGGGTTTTTTAGTTTTTTTGTGTGTGTGTTTTGCTTGGTTTGCCTTTGGTCTTTGTCTGTGTTTGTTTGATTTGCTTCTGCCTTTTCTACCACTTTTACCCCTACAATTTTCAGTTAGAAGTGAGGTGATAAGATACCATCCCCATGGCCATAGTTCGTTATGCAATACACCGCTCTGAACAAGGCCCTTGGTAACCCTTTTCTTTTAACTAACCATGACCCAATTGTAAGTGGCATTCTGAGACCGCATGACGCCACTTTTCTCCAGTACCAGTGAGAGGGCTTGGCTGTTTCCATCACAAGAACAGGTAGAATGGATGGGCCTTGGGGGTGTGGCATGAGGCAAAGCCTTTGGACACATGTGGTATGTTCCTCACAATGGCTTTCTTCCTTTGGATCCTATTTAAGTACCCCTGCAGCTTGTAGTAGTGTTTGACCTCTGTAACTCTGTTTTCTCATCTGTAAAATGAGGATAATAACAGTAAATATCTTTAAATTCAACAAATACTGAGTGCCTACTATTTCCCAGATACTGTTCTAGTGACTGGGGACACAACGGTGAACAAATCATATTTTAAATATCTGCCCTTGTAGAGCCTACATTTGAGTGACATTGTAGGTATACTGTGAGGATTGAGTGAGATGACATTCAGAAAGCACTCACGGCAAGGCCTGGCAAAGAGAATGAACTCAGGACATTATTTCTCATTCATCAATCTCACATAGTAGCATTAGGACTCAGGATGCAAAGCTACAAAGAGGTAGATTTGGGCCCAAGACTAGGACTATATAAAGATGCAATGAGTTTTTACAGAAGGTAGTTAATTCCTGGTCATTTTAGGACATTCAGAATTAGGCTGGATCACCACTTAGTGGGGCAACTGTAATGGGGATACAAGCCCAGGATATTGGAGTTGTACTATGATCTTTGAAAACGGGATACAGGCAGGACTTGGGTTTGAGGGTGGGGAAGGGACCGCACTGATAAATAACTATGCCTGGTTTTTCTGAGGGAATTTGAACACTCCCTTTGTGTAATTTGCTTTCAAGTTTGTGCTGAATAAAAAGCACCAGGTATTTGAGGACATAGAGTTACTATTTTTTAAAAGAATGTTAAAGCTGCAATACAAAGGAAAATATTAAGTTAGTACTACAGTGGATTCGCTGGCAAAGAACTGGAAATGGCTGTCGCCAACACATTGCAGAGTTCCTCCCCGTGGTGGTTACAACTGTTTATTTCTGTTTCATGCCAGTCCAAGAGAAAGCAAAGAGGAAAGTGAATGAGCTAGAATCTGTTCACCTGAATTAGCAGTGTCAGGATGTCCTCCCCAGCCTGCCTCTCACCTGCCCCCTTCTGCCCAGGTGACGTGTTTGAAGTCCTTTTGATATCTATGAGGACACCATGCAAGGAAGAAGAAGTGAGGTGACTGGAGGCTGATGGCCTCTGCAGATTTTCAAGTTAAAATTAGCACCACCTGATTAGGAACCTACTTGGTGAGGAAAGAAGCCTTCTTTTCAAAGTACAAAGAAAGCAGTGTGCACCAAGGAGGCAACCTGCGGAGAAGGAGTGATGATCTTGTGGAATCTGTTTCTTCTCCTTCCAGAATGTTGACACCGGATGAATGTTTAGATAGAATTAAGCCTACCCCCTCCTTTTTCACATGAGAAAACTTAAACCTGGAGAAATGAAATTAGATTCACAGAACGAGTTAGAATCAGATAGGGCACTATATTGGAGTCTATTTCCTAGCCTCAGTTCTTTCTCCATTCTGCCACTTTACTGCCAAATTCTATATATCTAAATTATGAGGTCTTAACCTGAGAATCATGAATGAGTGGGAGAGGAAACTCTGAGCTCCCTAAAATTAATTTACATGGGAAGGTGTGTGTATGTGTTCAATATGTGCATTTTCCTAAGGAGAGGACTCATAGCCGTCATCAGATTCCCAAAGAAGTGTGTGACCTAAAAAGGGTGAAGAAGCGTTGTCCTAAATTAATAAAGACCTCATTGGGAGTGTGCTCCTGGTGTCCTCATTTTGGCTAATAGGCAATCAAGAACTTCTGAACCATCTTTTCTCCAAGGAGCAAAAAAAAAAAAAAAAAAAAATGCTTCCAAATATTGGTTTCTTCATGCCAAGTGTATTCGTCATTCATTCTTTCATTTGTTCATGTGTTTATTTATTCTACAAACATATGTTCAGTGCCAATTTATGTTCCAGCACCAGCTAAACATGTCATCCAGAGAAGGACCTGGAAAAACCCCTCTTCACTGTGCTCTTGTTGGCAGGAGGAATATCAGGTTACCACCATACTCTCCATTTTGCAAGAAAATATATATAGCCTCAGAATTATAGTAACCACCACACACACAGGGGGTCAGCCCACAAAGCCAACATATGGAAGCATTCCTTGTCAAAGAACCAAGAGAAAGGCAGCCTATTCCCACATTACGCAGTCACATGTTGCTTTGCCACAGCATACCACATCCTTGGAAGGGCTGCTCCCAGGTGAGCCCCACTGTGAGATGTCTACACCAGGCATGTTTGTACACACTTGGAGCAGCCTACTTGAAAACAAATGTAGAGAGTAAGTCTCATTAATCTTGATAATATTCATAGTTGGCAATTAAGCAATCATGGCCATAGACAGACGGGTACATCTAAGGAGAGGTGTGTCTTGGGCACAGATATTCAGAAGCCCAGTTCTCTTGACTCCTAGTCGGAAACCAGGTATAGGGAGGAAATCAGAGAACAAATGACTCAACAGTAGAATGACTCTACTGCCCCTGCTGGCTCTGCTGCTTCTAGTATATCTTCAGGCACAATGGAATCCACATGGGTTGACCTAAAGGCAACACTTGACCTCCTCTGAAGCGCAAAGGAGGCACCAACAGCTGATCAGTGCCGCTTACATTATCCCCGTCCCAGCCATGATAAAGGAAGCCTTTGATTGAGATAGAGGAATATTAGTTCCATTTTGTAGCATCTGATATGAGGTTTGAGGACTTTGTTCATTAGAATCTACAAATTGCTTTGTCTAAGTCCTAGAAAATGGCAAAAACTCAGTTTATTTCCATCACCCACTCCAGGCTTATGCTTGGGAAAACTTGTAAGATTCTCCTTGGCAAAACAGTATCCTTAATTTTCCAGGATGAACCTTGAACACGTTTGACTCAGCCTTTCAGATTTTTATTCTGTAAATTAACATCCTGCCCAAATTGCCTTTGTCTACTGTTTTAGAATCACCAAGGCAGTTACCATGATGTCTCCCAGGACTGTAGATGACTGGGAAAATGAGCTAATGACCCATTGGCTCTGCTTCACACACATATACACAAACACAGACATGTATGTACACATGTGTACATAACGCAGCTATCACATTTAGATACACATATACACATACATATGTGTGCACTTACACATAAGCATGGACACGTGTGCACACACACATGCACCCCACCTTTTACAACAGCCCTGACACTTTTGAAGTACATTAAAATGTCCTGGTAGGCTCAGCCCTGTGGTTCTGTGGAGTCTGGTAGGCCAAGGGCTTCAGCTGTCTATAGGAAACCATTTAAAAAACTATCTTCCAAAGCCTTCTGTATGTTTCCTGTGCATGAGAATCAAAGCAACACACTTCAAAGAAAAGAAACCCGGGGAAGTGGATGTGCCTTGCAACCTAAAAATTGCTAACTTACAGTTTCATAGTGGAAAAACTGTATTTGTTGGAATTCTCCACATGGTAAGCAAGAATCACAAATACTGAAAGTCACAGAGATCTCTCCCAAGGTCTGGAATTGTGAAAATTTAATGTAGAATCTTTGGTGATCCAGAGAAGGGAAAATGAGTGGGAAGGGAAAAGGAAGGACACATAGAGTAGAAATCTTAGGAAGCAGTGGACATGTTCCATTTACCCCAGCATCAGTTTAATGGGGAAATCAGTGCATCTCATCCACCTCAAGGAAAGAAAGTGCCATCCAGGAAACCCTAGTGATAGGAACATCAGTTTAGGAGGAAAGTCACACAAACAACAGAACTATCCAAGGCCAGAAATTTCTCTCTCTCTCTCTTTCTCACACATATACACACACACATATAAAGTTGGGAAATGGACATTAAGCAGAGCCTTAATGCCTAAAAAGTTTAGGTATAGAGTGTTCCAGGAAAAAACTAATTATTGAGATTATGATAACAATCAAATCTGTGAGAAATGACTGAATATATGAGTTGAGAATAATGGAGTTGTTCAGATTCTCTGAAAGATAAAGACATAGAAACTGAATCGGCACCTTTTGAATAAAATGAAAGTACCCCCTTTTTCTTTTGAATTATTGACCCATAATTCCTCCTCAGTAACTTAGTCAGAATACACTCCGTTTCTCTACTATTGTTTATGATTCCATCATTCAACCACCATTTGTTGTGGATTTATACTCTAGCCTAGGACCCATGTACAGAATTATTGAATGGGAGTCCCCAACAAGGACATTTCAGCTTGGTTTTAGTAATTCCTTGGTCAAATTTCTCTCATTCTTCTAAATCTGCAAATATTTCAAATCTGTAAAAAGTGCATCTACATAGCCGATGCATTTCATTTTTAACATCAAAGATAACCTCTGCCAATAATTATTCATGACAAAAAAAGTCATAGCTGTTAAATGTCCCTTTAAAGGTCCAATTTTAGTAGGTGGGAAAACAAAAGGGAATAGAGGATATGCCCAATATTTAGATGATGGAAAAGATCCTCACCCTAGATGTAAAATAGTTTAAATATTAAAATGCAGCCCCGTTTTTTGTCATTGCTAGTGAAAAAAATTCCTGAGATTGCATATTACTTTGTAAAGTTTTGGGCTAGATCACAATAAATCTTTCAATTACAATCATGTCAATAGATCATAGGGCCACAGCTTGTCAATTAGAGTAACCACTAATGCAGAAATCATCTATTTCTCCAAAAAGATCCCACAGTTGTGTTTTCTAGTATTTTAGTTGCATTTCTTCACAGTAGGTAAGTAGGTGATTCTGATACAAATAAATTATTTTTAAACTAGGAAAGATATCCAAATGCTAGATAGAGCACATTATTAGTTCAGCTTGGTCCTTTTTGAGACAGATCAGCATAAAACCATACTGGGAAATATAATATAGTCAAACCCTAAGCTTGGCAAAGTGTGAATCATATCACCATATTACTTTTATTCATAACAGGCAGCTCCTGCTCAGGTCAAATTTAATCAAAACTGACCCAGAACAATTTCCCAAAGGGTTAAAATACTTTCCAGCAAGAAGCATTAGTAAACTATAATTTTTACTAAAGCAACACACACACCTTTTTTAGTGTCCCTCTAATTCATGATAGCAAGGCCCTTCTGTACATTAACAAGCCTACATGTTTATACTACCGATTGGAAATACTGGGGAGTTTGCATATGGGGTTTATAGATTAGATCCATGGGGGCTTATACAAACAGAAATGTTTGATCTGAAGAGGCTGCATACACCGCCCCAGACACCTGCATTTCTTTATAAAAATAAAGCTAAAAATCTAGCTATATTTAAGGCAAATGTCTACAATATTTTTCCCTTTAAAAGATAGTTAAGGAAAATCAATGTAATAAAAAATGGCCTACATTTTATACTACTTGAGTTTCTCTGATGCCTAAAATACATATTTACATCATCTCACACCTACACAGAAACAAAATCAGCAGGGAAAACCATCCTACTGATGATTGGCAATCCCACAGTTCCTCTCCATATGACCAGCTTTCCCAGAGGGCACCATTTCATGCTTGCATATGGAGTTTATAGATTGTATAAACCCCCAAACCACTTAGCGCACTAAACCTGGGAAATGGCTCATGCCAAATACATTGAGTCTCTAGTTGGCTATCCTTTAATATTAAAATCCCATCATCTAATGAAGCATCCTGCTTTTGCTCTTGATACCAAATTTCAAATGTAAAGGATATTCAAATTTATTGCTTCCACCTTTTCTTTTTTATTCATTTATTTTTAATTAACATTTACAAATTGTATATATTTGTGGGATACAATGTGATGTTTTGATATATGTATGCATTGTGGAATGATTAAATCAAATTAATTAATATATTCCTCACCGCACATACTTTTTTTGCTTTCACTTTTTCAGACATGTTTCTAATCTTCTAATACAGTGGTCCCCAACCTTTCTGGCACCAGGGACTGGGTTTCCTGGAAGACAATTTTTCCACAGACCTGGTGGTGGGGATGGCTTGGAGATGATTCAAGCATATTACATCTCTACCTCAGACCATCAGGCATTAGATTCTGGTGAGAGGTGTGCAACTTAGATCCCTCACATGCACAGTTTACAGCAGGTTTCACACTCCTAAGAGAATCTAATGCCACCACTTATCTGACAGGAGGTGTAATTCAGGCAGTGATGCAAGTGATGGGGAGCAGCTGTAAATACAGATGAAGCTTCTTGTTTGCTCGCCTGCAGCTCATCTCCTATTGTGTAGTCCAGTTCCTAGCAGGCCACTAGACCAGTACTAGTCCACAGCCTGAGGGTCAGGGGACCACAGCTCTAATAGACACACACCAAAGCATACAATGGCAGTACAACAGGGGAATGCCTCTAGTTTGATTACATTTTCTTCTGCTTTCTTTTTTATGTCTAAATATTTCTTTTTTTTTTTTTTTTTTTTTTGAGACAGAGCCTCAAGCTGTCCCCCTGGGTAGAGTGCCGTGGCATTACAGCTCACAGCAACCTCCAACTCCTGGGCTCAAGCGAGTCTCTTGCCTCCGCCTCCCAAGTAGCT
>CAUYTI010149165.1:0-13294 GCA_963575145.1 Galago senegalensis
CTGTGGTCCCAGCTACTTGGGAGGCAGAGGCAGGAGACTCGTTTGAGCCCAGGAGTTGGAGGTTGCTGTGAGCTGTAATGCCATGGCACTCTACCCAGGGGGACAGCTTGAGGCTCTGTCTCAAAAAAAAAAAAAAAAAAAAAAACCTACAGGTAACATCCTTATAAAGGACTGGTCTTTGAAGTTTGGGAACAAAACCCTATTCATCATAGGACTAAAAATATTCTTCACAGAAACTGTTAGATATAGTGAAGGATATTCAGGCTCTATTAGGCTCCCTCTCCCTGCCTGCTGCTGCCTAAACAAACTGCCCCACTTGGGAAGAATGATAAGGGTGGGCACCCAGTCTAAGTGCTACTCACCCTGATTCTGCCTCAAGCAACTGCCATACCAGGGAGAGATATGACAGAGGAATGCACAATAGGATTAGCAAAATCACCATCCAGCAAAGTAGTATCCTTATTTAGTGGTGTTTATCTAAACCAGGAGAAAGGCCCATTCCAGACACTACAAAAAAACAAAAACAAAAATAAACCCAGATTATATCCAGGGCCTCTTGTTACACCCAACATTAAGACCCATTCCTTGTCGGTGGTGAGGGTATCCTGCTCTTGTTCTATAAACCTATCTTGCTCTTCCTCAAATAAATCTCCTTTTCTGCTTACCTTGCTTTCAGTGAGGCTGGTCATTCTTTACACCAAGAGCTGAGAATAGACAATTCCCCACCTGAAAAAAAATCACATAAAAATAATGAATAAAATATTCCAAAGAAGAAAAGAAGTTGAATTGTATCTTTAATCAAAGCTGACATAAATTTACATATATAACTTTATAAGAAATTCAGTACAGGGGCAGTGCCTGTAGCTCAGTGGGTAGATGCTGGCCATATGCACCAGGGCTGGTGGGTTCCAACCCAGCCCCAGCCTGCTAAAAATAGCCGGGCATTGTGGTAGGTACCTGTAGTCCCAGCTACTTGGGAGACTGAGGCAAGAGAATTGCTTAAGCCTAAGAGTTGGAGGTTGTTGTGAGCTGTGATGCCATAGCACTCTACCCAGGGCAACAAAGTGAGACTGTCTCGATAAAAAAAAAAAGAAAAAAAGAAAGAAAGAAATTCAGTACAACTTACCAGAACAAATATACGAGTTCAGCAGTGTCAAGATTTACAATCAACACAAAATAGTCAGTTGTACTTTTACTTACTAGCAATGAGCAATATGAAAATGAAATTAAGAAATGATTCCACTCCTTACAACACAAAAAACAAACACTTGCAAACAAACTTAACAAAATAAGTGCCAGGCTTTTACACTATTTTTTTGTTTTTTGAGAGCGTGTGTGTGTGTGTGTGTGACCTCCACTATGTCACCCTGGGTACAGTGCTGTGGCTCAGAGCTCACAGCAAATTCAGTCTCTTGGGCACAAGCAATCCTGTTGCCTGAGCCTCCCAAGTATCTGGGACTACAGGCGCCTGTCACAACATCCAGCTACTTTTTTAATTTCTATTTTTAGTAGAGACAGGGTCTCACTCTTGCTTAGGCTAGCCTTGAACTCCTGAGCTCAAGCAACCCACCAGCCTCCACCTCCCAGAGTGCTAGGATTCCAGGCATGAGCCACCACGCCTGGCAAACACTGATTTTTAAAAAAATTTTGACTAAAGAAATCAAAGAACTTTATAAATGGAAAAGACATCTAACATTCAAGTAAAACAACATGTCGTATATCTAAGATGTCAACACTCCAACACTCCACACATTAGAATGATCTAAGTCCTTCAGTTGAGTGTTCAAATAACAAAATAAGACATAATCAGACTGAACTAACACTAGTGCCCTGTAATGATACAGTAACTAACATAAACGCATTTTTCTGTAAGTGACTACCTTAGAAACAGAATTTAGGTCTAACCAACCATAAACCCCCAATTAAATTCTGGTTACATAACCAGAAAATAGCCACCTGGATATTCCAAATAAGATGACTACAGGACTGTAACCAGTCCATAATTAATTTTCTCATGTACCTTCTAAAAACCTTTTCTGTAAGCCCTTCTGGGAGACCCACAAATAACAAACTATGGCTGGGTTGCTATTTGCCCAAATAAACTCTCTAACTTTATCACGATGTCTGCGTTTAGCTTTTAACAGGAAAAAAGAAGGACTGGGGACTCCACGGATCACGCACCAACTCGCACACCAAGTTGACATTCTCCTGGGTGGCCCTCCCGTCATCACAGCACAACCTGGGGGAGACGCAAGTCTGAGGGCATAGGGCGGCATACAGAGGGCCCCGAGGGGCGGCCAAAGCCGCAGGACGTCCCGGGCCCAGCTCCCAGCCCAATCACACCGTGAGGGAAGAGGGGACAGGGGGCTTCGCCACCGGCTAGCGTAGACAGATCCACTAACCCCAGAGTTGATTACTGTGGAGGCCCAGGTCCGCAACGAGGTTTCCAACCGGCTCCTTCCCCATCTCCGGTCACTCAGCCGCAACAGGCCATTTCCTGATTTCGGCCGTCCCAACATCCTCCCGACCAATATCCCAGTACCTGCTAGTCACAGAGTGACAGAAGCTGCGGTAGAACCACCTAGACCTCTTCTCAGCTGAAGAAGGAGCGGTGAAGACAGTCCTCAGAAGCGACAGACGAACCTGAAAGGAAAAGGCGCAGCCACTTCCTGGAAGTAGCTCTGTCCTTCCGGGTTCGCACCGGAGCATTCAGGCCCCACCCCAGCGGCCATCATTGGATAAGGCTCTAGGTCCCGCCCCCTCACGTCTTGAGTGACAGGAGATGCGATCCGGGACCTGGCTGAAGGCTTTCGAGCTCGGTTCCCCATTCAGTCCCCATTATAATCTGGACTTGCTCTCAGTCCTGGAATCTCTAGCATCGCCTGAGACATTCCATTTCAACCTTGTATAGAAGGTTACAAGCCAGCCGGCACAGTGGCTCACTCCTGTAATCTCAGCACCCTGGGAGGCCGAGGCAGGCGTGTTGCCTGAGCTCACAGGTTCTAGACCAGCCTGAGAAAGAGCGATACTCGTCTCTAAAAATAGCCAGGTGTTGTGCTGTCGCCTGTAGTCCCAGCTACTTGGAAGGCTGAGACAAAAGAATCGCTTGAGCCCAGGAGTTTGAGGTTGCTGTGAGCTGTGATGCCACAGCACTTTACCGGGGGCAACGAAGTAAGACTCCGTCTCAAAAAAAAAAAAAAAAAAAGAGGAAAGGGGCGATGCCTGTGACTCAAGGAGTAGGGCGCAGGCCCCATGTGCCGAGGGTGGTGGGTTCGAACTCGGCCGGTCCAAAAACTGCAAAAATAAAAATAAAAAAAAAAAGATGAACGTATATGTAATACTTCACTTAATGCAATATATCCAAAATATTATCATTTAAATATGTGGTCAATATAATATTATTAAGAAAGGATTTTTTTCATATTAAGTCTCTCACAGGCACTATATTTTAAGCTTCCACCACATCCCAATTCAGACCAGTCACATTCCAGGTGCTCAGCAGCCAATGGCTGCCACATAGAAGTGCAACTCCCAGGTCTCTGACTCCACTGACCTCAAAGAAATAAAAGGACTGACCTGCTCTTTTTCCCCATATGTGAAGGGACACCCAGTTCCTGCCAACAGCTCTCCTCAGGCCCAAGTGAGGGAGAGATAATGCCCAGAAAAAGAACAGTCTGAGTCTGCAAGTAATCCACTGTGCCCACCTGCTGCTTGGAAAAGGCAAATGTCTCTTCTAAAGATCACACCCTGAACAAAGAATGTGAGGACTTGGGAAGAAGAAACCCATGTCTTTAGAGACGTGCACAGTCTGCCAGTCCAGTCGCAACCTGTGGAAAGAGGGGACTGAAGGCAGACCTACTCGATTGGCCAGTGTATATGGAGGTCCACTAACCGCAGAGCTGATCTCCAGGGCTTAGATTGAGAGGGAATACACTAAAAGCAACTTCTTATTCTATAGTTTGGCCTTCATCCTAAAGAGCAGGCTGTGGTTGTCTGTTTCCTCCTAATGTGTGGGACACTGTGTGAGTTTAGGCACCAATCACATGCACACATGTCTACAAGCATTTCTGTATAACTAAACACCATATAACAAAAGACCCAATTTTAATTAAGGAGAAAACAAGGAGAAATCAGTACCTATAGGTGCTTTCTGTTTCTCAGGTAACTAGTAACCAACCTGTCATTTAATCCTAGTATTTTTTTCCTTTTTTTTGTAAGCAAATTCTCACTTTGTTGCCCTGGGTAGAGTGCTGTGGCATCATCATAGTTGACAGAAACCTCAGACTCCTGGGCTTGAGCAATCCTCTTTCAGCCTCCGCCTCCCAAATAGCTGGGACTACAGGCATGTGCCAATATGCCTGGCTAGTTTTTCTATTTTTAGTAGAGACAGGGTCTCACTCTTCCTCAGGCTGGTCTCGAAATCCTGAGCTCAAATGATCCACCAGTCTCAGCCTTCCAGAGTGCTAGGATCATAGGCCTGAACCACTGTGCCCAGCCTAGCATCTTATCTGTACTGGGTTCATGTGTTAAATAGTGCTAAATAACAAACCACCCCAAAACTTGGCTTCTTGGCTAGAGCCAGTGTTTATAAAGTGAAAAAGCAATAAAAAACAGAATGATTTATTAATGAACATATTTTTAAAATCTTTTAAAAAAAAAACCTTGGCTTCTTATTAAGCTGTCAACCATTTATTCTGGACATAGCTAGGCTACTCTTCAGATCTTATTTGGGCTTCTTCAGCCATGTATTGGCAGCTGCTGGTTAACTAGTTAGTTCTGTTTCTTTGGGTGAACTGGCTGTCAACCAACGCACTTTAGTTCTTTTCTCTGTGGTATCTTGGGATCTGTCAGGCTAAAATGGGCTTGTTCTCATGGAGATGGCAGTGTGTTGGGGTACAGCCCCATACCTAAGCATAGTAGTCTATTCTCAAGTGCTCCCTGAGGAACGTGACTACAAGCTTCTTATTCTGAGAATATGTTTAGATCTGCCTAAAAGCAGACAGTCACATGTTTACAGATAAGATAGCTGGTGGGTTTTGCCAGGTTGTAGCTGGAGATAACACTTGCTGAGGCAGTGGACTGCTGTATCCTGTACTTTCCTCCCTCACTTACACCACAGTAGTCAGTTTTAGCTTAAAGGAAATGGGCAAACAGGAACAGACATCCTGGTGCTTTTGTGGTTAAGTCTGAAGTAAAAATGCCTTTTTTAACCGTGCTTGTGATCAGTAGCAATTTTGTGCTGATTTGGAGTTTTTAATGGCAGTTTTAACATCTTACCTTGTTTTGCTTCTTTTTGCTATTTTTAACCTATACTAAGACAAGTTTATAAGGAGCTCAATAAAAATGGGTGTCAGCTGTGTGCCCGACAGACCCTCAGCCCCCCTCTTTACTCCAATCATTTTGTCTAGCAGTACTTTCCTCTGTGTCTCTGAACAAGGGGTTTCATAGGACATCATCATCTGGCGCAGTGAGCAGGGTCACGGCTGGACCGGGACATGCTTGAACTGTTCTATGGAACTTCTGTTCACCATCCTTAAGTGGTTGATTAAACTGAGCATGTCTAGATTAAAGACTCTCAGGACAGTCACATTAAAATTCAGGACACTCTTTCCTCTGGCCTGCCCTGAAAGTCTTTGTCCTCACCCCACCTTCTCTACAACTTAAACACTGTCACTTCACACCCAGTATCCTGCCTAAGCATCTCGTAACATGGCCTCAATGCGGACTTAATAATCATCACTCTCACTAGCCTAAAGACACCCTTAACTTAAGCATCCTTCATGACTGTAACAACTTTTGCCACCACAATGAGAAATGGTCAGAGGCTCCCTACTTTCAAGTCTTCTTCACTCAGATATTTTAAGATCATAAAAGTGGCACTTCTATGACATGTCTAAATTTTGCTAAATTTAACTGTAGACTTAAGGTCTTAATTTTAATGAATAACTGTAATAAATGTAAGGACATGTTCTCAGTGCCTGTGCTAGCAGCTACAAGGCACAGTCCAGCCCACATGGGTCCCACTTCCCTACTCTAGCTTTGCCTCCTATACTATTCTGGAAAAAATTAAGCCCTTCCAGGCAGCACCTGTGGCTCACAGGAGTAGGGCACTGGCCCCATATGCCAGAGGTTGCAGGTTCAAACCCAGCGCTGGCCAAAAAAAATAAAAAAAAAAATTAAGCTCTTCCAGTCATCCTGTTTTGTTTTTGTACCAGGTAAGTTAATTAAGGTTTTTTGTTGTTTTTGATACAGAGTCTTACTCTGTGGCCCTGGACAGAGTACTATGGCATCATCATAGCTCATAACCTCAAACTCCTGGGCTTGAGTAATCCTCTTGCCTCAGCTGCCCCAGTAGCTGGGACTACAGGTGCCCACCACAAAGCCTGGCTAGTTTTTCTATTTATAGTAGAAATGGGGTCTTGCTCTTGCTCAGGTTGGTTTCCAGCTCCTGAGCTCAAGGGGTCCTCTTACCTCAGCCACCAGAGTGCTAAGATTACAGGTATGAGCTACTGTGCCTGGTTTAGTTAAAGTTTCTGATATTAGATCATCATGTGAGATTTAGGAGGACCAGAAAAGACATCTGGAAGGGAGCCTATATTGTTTCAAAATACTCTTCAATAACTTAAAAACCTTAAACTCATGTAAAGTGAGTGATTGGTAAGCTATAATACTTTACCTGTCTATGATTTCTTTTTGGAAACTTAAGTCTTTTCTCTACCAGAAAATAGGATTTTGACTTTTAAAATCTTCTAATATATCAGTTTGACTAAGTGAATAACTAACTTTGTAGTAAATTGTGATCCTGTTTTATGAAAAGTGTTCTTAGTAAGAAAAGTTTAACAGATTAAAAAAAAAAGTATTGTGTATGAAAGGATCTTGTGTAGTAAACTTTTGTCCTGAATAGAACAATTGGTTATTTAAGAAAACGGAGAGTGTGGACAAAACAAAATTTTTTAAGTAGGTTTATAGATTCTATACACATTGGATAGAACTCCTAATATGGAATTTTCATGTTACCTACTTAGCTATAATTTATGAAATTTGGTTAAAACAAAAAGTTTTCCTGAAATATTAATTTACCCTTAGTGAAATTGCTTGAGCTGATTTTTTTTTCTTTACCTTTTTGGTAACTGGAAAACTAAACCTTAAAAGAGTTAAGCCACCCATGTAACTTCCTGTATTGTTTTTCAGAATCTTTTGACTTATGATTCTGTTTGAGCACATGTTTTAAGTCTTTGATATTTGACAAACTTTCCAAGATTAAAATTTTAAATTTTGTCTTTTTGACTTCAAATTAGCTTTTTAAATTTAAGACCACTGAAAGTCTAAGAGAGACACATTAGGCTTAAATAGCCAGACATTGTGGTGGGCACTTGTAGTCCCAGGTATTTGGGAGGCTGAGGCAAGAGAATTGCTTAAGCCTAAGAATTTGAGGTTGCTGTGAGCTTTGATACCACGGCACTCTACCGAGGGCGACATAGTGAAATTATGTCTCAAAAACAAACAAACAAAAAAAAAAAAACCCCAAAACCCCAAAACTGTATAGGATGCTGGGCACAGATAGCTCATGCCTTAGCTCATGTCTGTTATCCTAGTACTCTGGGAGTCTGTCCTGTCACTTAAGGTAATCAGTGAAGAGTCAGATGAGAGATCAACAGTTTCATTTTTATTTACAGAAAATTCAGCAATTCTGGAGAACAGTAAGGATATCTTTTCAAAAAACCGTTTTACCCTCTCTTTACTTTTAATTTTTATAGTCAAAGTAAACATTAGTAATGTTATTATTTATTATAATATATATTAAACATATTTTTATAGGTTACAAAGTTATATAATTTTTTTATTTTGAAGTGTTTTTATTTTTAAAGTCTTTTTATTTTAGATTAAATTTATAGTTAGTTAACATTTTAGTGGGTACACAGAGGGCTCTGGGTCTTTGGCAGGTCTCATGGAGTTCAGTTTCTCAACTTAAACTGTGACAGTAGGCCTTGGGAGTAAATAAACAATTTCCAAATGTCAGCACGCAGACTTATCTGGCCTTGTTAGAGCTTGACCAGCAGGGTCTTGTATGAAATGGCTGCTCAGGTTAACGGTGGCTGGTGACACTTTCTCTTTTTTACTAAAAAAGATCTTTGTTTTGTTTTAGTATAGAAATAGTAGTTATGATTTAAGACATTAACTTTGAGATCATAGGCACTTTAGTTGAAACTTATAGAATGACCAGAGACATGAAAGCAGACGTGATTCATACAGAGCAACACGTACAGTATTCACTCTAGGAGTTCTAACAGAGGGCCCCCCAGACAGAGCTATTGTGCACAGCCAGCACAACGTCAGGTAACCAGGACCCTAAATAGTGTTGGTACTTCAGTGTAAAAGAATCCTTCTCTCTAAGTTGTGTCATGGATTGTATAAGTAACAGTTTGTATTTTCTTTTTTTTTTTTTTTTTTTTGAGACAGTGCCTCAAGCTGCCGCCCTGGGTAGTAGGGTGCCATGGCATTATAGCTCGCAGCAACTTCCAACTCCTGGAGTCAAGTGATTCTCCTGCCTCTGCCTCCCTAGTAGCTGGGACTACAGACACTCACCACAACTCCCAGCTATTTTTTGGTTGCAGCTGTCATTATTGTTTGGTGGGCCCGGGCTGGATTCGAACCTGCCAGCTCAGGTGTATGTGGCTGGTGCCCTTGAACCCCAGGGGCCAAGCCTATATTTTCTTTTAATTAAGTAAGTATTATCTGACAAATTTTAAATAATACATACTTCTGAAATCTTGGCATTTATGGTTATGTTTCTGTATTAAGTAGTTTACTGCAGCCTGATTTTTGAACCTGCCACCTCCAGCATATGGGGGTGGTGCTCTACAACTTTGAGTTGCAGGCGCTGCCTGATTTTTAATACTTTATTAAATAAGTTTTTTTTTAATTTTGCTTTCAATTTCAGCTGACTTTCACTTATCTTAGTTTGAAGTTTTTTAAATTTAAAAAAAAAATTTTTTTCTTTCTTCCTTTAGCGATTCTCTTGCCCTTTGCCTCCCAAGTAGCTGAGATTACAGGCGCCCACCATAATGCCCAGCTTTTTTTTTCCTGTAGAGATGAGGTCTCACTCTGGCTCACTCCGGCTTATGCTGGTCTTCTGCTGGTCTCGAACTCAGCTGAGCTCAGGCGATCCACCTGCCTCTGTCTCCCACAGCACTGGGACAACAGGCATGAGCAACCACACCCGGCCTAAATAAGTTTTAATTTAATAGTGTTTATAGTTTGAGAAGTAGCATTTAAGGCTTTTACCCTAACATAGGCCAAGCAGCCAATTTGAATATTAAGGCTGATAGTCATAGTAGGCACCCCAAAGTAGATAAGGAGATATACTCGGTGGGACAGAACAGGTGCACATCACTACAGCACATGCTGGGGAGATGTAGTTCCCAAGTGTGCCTACTGGGTGTTTGGTGAGTGCTACATGTCCTGCATATGGGGGAGGAGGGTGTAAGATGCCTAATAGAGTGGGGCCCACCAGTGTTGTTAGCTGGGATAGAGGAGTGTGCCTGAGACCCATAAAGGAGAAACCACCCTTCGGCAGCTTTCAGTGTATGATAACATAAGCCAAGGTGGGTTTTTTTTTAAAGAGTTTTAGAATAGCACTCATCACCACTCAATAAGATATTCTACACAGGTTTCATTTGCTAAACAAAGCTTTGATATATATCAGTTCATACATGTTCATTCTGATGGAAAGGCAGAATGTTTATATTTTGAGAAATTATTACACTTTAAGTTAAACTGTAATGGGGGATGCATCACTTTAACTAGAGCTTGGTGTCCTCTCTTTCTGTTATGACTGACAAGTTCTGGTCAGGTGCTGGGAATAGTTTATTTAGGGACATTTTTACTTTAGCTGTGTGTGTGTTCTAAAGACTTTCTATCGCAGCCTAAATATCTATCAGTTTTGGGGACCCCTTTTGGGGTCATGGTTTTGTTCTGTATCAGTTTTGGGGACCCCTTTTGGGGTCATGGTTTTGTTCTTCTTTGGGAGCCTCCTTCCTAGAGTTTTAATTAGGCTGTTCCCCAAATTAAGTTAGAATGACACCTGATCATATCTGTCTGTTCATGACAGAAAGTCTCTGGGACTTTGATTAATTTGTATCTAAAGGGAATTAGTTTGTAAGATCATGATCAGTCCTATGTTCATGTTAACGTAGCATGACAATTTAGGCACTTCTTTTTTTTTTTTTTGAGACAGAGCCTTAATATGTCACCCTTAGTAGAGTGCCATGGTGTCACAGCTCACAACAACCTCAGACTCTTGGGCTTAAGCGATTCCCTTTCTCCAGTCTCTCAAGTAGCTAGGACTACAGGTGCCCACCACAGTGCCCAGCTATTTTTTAGATACGGGATCTTGCTCTTTCTCAGGCTAGTCTTGAACTCCTGAGCTCAATCAATCTACTCACCTCAGCCTCCCAAGTACTGGGATTATAGGTGTAAACCACTGCACTAGGTCACCTTAGGCCCTTCTGACTTAGGCTAGTTTAAAATTGCCAAAATAGGGGCAGTGTCTGTGGCTCAGCAAGTAGGGCACTAGCCCCATATACCACGGGTGGCAGGTTCAAACCTGGCCCCAGCCAGCTAAAATAGTAGTGACTACTGCAACCAAAAAAAAAAAAAATTAGCTGGGTGTTGTGGCAGGCACCTGTAGTCCCAGCTACTTGGAAGGCTGAGGCAGGAGAATTACTTAAGCTCAAGAGTTGGAGGTTGCTGTGAGCTGTAATGCCATGGTACTCTACCGAGGGCAACAGAGCAACAAAGTGAGGGTCTGTCTCAAAAAAAAAAAAAATTTGCCAGAATAGTTTAGGTATATTCATCATCTGTCCTGCTCCTGTCTAATTTAACATTTTTCTTTTGATTTGCAGAGCTCAATTCTTTGGGTAAAAGGCCGTTGCCTGCTCTGACTGATCTTCATAGAGAAGGATAATGTGAGTAGTGAGCTCTGCAGTCAGATTTCCATCAGGGTGAGAGTGGGTGTCTAACAAGAAGGCCTCAGTAAATGGGGTGCCATTGTTGTCAGCATGGTCATTTTCACACAGGCAGATGTCTGGTTGTTGTAAATGTTGATGCCTGGTAGTAACCAGCATCTGTAAGCATATAGTCTCTGAGAAGAAATAAACCTCCTTATGTAGTTAAAAATACAGGGTCTGAAAATTAGAACTGGTCAGTATCTGACACTCTTTTCTTGATCACTTTTCTAGTACAAATGGGAGGGAAGAAATTAAGTTCTGGAATACAATATAAATTAAAAAAGCCATTGGTCAATTTAAGAAAGAAAAGCAGCTGTTGGGCAGGGCCTGTGGCTCAGTGGGCAGGACGCCAGCTCCATATATGGAGGGTGGTGGGTTCCAACCTGGCCTTGTCCAGACTGCAACGAAAAAAATAGCCGGGTGTTGTGGTGTCCGCCTGAAGTCCCAGCTATTCGGGAGGCTGAGGCAAGAGGTTGCTGTGAGCTGTGATGCCATGGTCTACCAAGGGTGACAAAGAATTCAGGCCACCTAAAAAAAAAAGCAGCTGCTGTTTCAAAAAGTAAAGAGGACTCTTTTATTCTTAGTTTCTTTCTTTCTTTTTTTTTTTTTTTGAGACAGAGCCTCAAGGTGTCACCCTGGGTAGAGTGTCGTGGCATAACAGCTCATGGCAACCTCTAACTCCTGGGCTCAAGCAAGTCTCCTGCCTCAGCCTCCCAAGTAGCTGGGACCACAGGCCCCCACCACAACGCCCAGCTATTTTTTGGTTGCAGCTGTCATTGTTGTTTGGTGGGCCCAGGCTGGATTCGAACCTGCCACCTTAGGTATATGTGGCTGGCTCCTTAGCCACTTGAGCCACAGGCACTGAGCCTGTTCATAGTTTCAAATGAGTAACTGTCGTTGAGTCTTCTACTGAGTGCTGGTGCCTTATCTCAGGGACAACTGTGACACAGCAACTACAATTTTTAGCAGCCAAAAGACAGAGAAATCATTTAACAGACTTTGCATTTTACCTTTATAGTGACAGATTGACCTTTTGAATTCTGAACTTTTAATACGTTCTTAATTGCTAAGTTAAACATGTACAAGAAAAGAAATCTGAGAGGCTTCAAACATAAGTTTTATAAACTGAGAACAGAAAACTTTGTTGTTTAGAGATTTTCTTTTCATTATAACTAAATCATATACAATTGTTTTTTGGACTTTTTAAAATCAACTTTTATGACTTCCATGAATAACATTTTGACATTTTAAAGTTCTTCATTTTTGTCTTAAATTTTCTCTCTTTCTCTTTCTTTTTTTTTGAAGACAGAGTTTCACTTTGTCAGCCTCTGTAGAGTACTGTAATGTTATAGCTCACAGCAACCTCAAACTCTTGGGCTTTAGTGATTCTCTTGCCTCAACCTCCCAAGTAGCTGAGAGTATTAGGTGTCTCCTACAACACCTGGCTATTTTTAGAGATGAGGTCTCAATTTGGCTTAGGCTGGTCTTGAATTCAGGCCACCGGCTTTGGCCTCCCAGAATGTTAGAATTACAGGCATTAGCCACCTCGCCTGGCCCTTAAGTTTTCTTTCTTTGTTTGTTTCTTTCTTTTTTTTAGACACAGAGTCTCACCTTATCACCCTCAGCAGGGTGCTGTGGCATCACAGCTCACAGCAACCTCCAACTCCTGTGCTTAAACAGTTCTCCTGCCTCAGCCTCCTGAGCAGCTGGGACCACAGGCACCTGCCAGAATGCCTGGCAATTTTTTTTTTTTTTTTTTTTTTTTGGCCAGGGCTGGGTTTGAACCCACCATCTCCAGCATATGGGACTGGTGCCCTACCCTTTTGAGCCTCAGGCACCGTCCATGTCTAGCTATTTTTTTGTTGCAGTTTGGCCGGGGCTGGGTTTGAACCTGCCACCCTCAGTATATGGAGTTGGTGCTCTACCCACTGAGTCACAGACGCCACCCTAAATTTTCTTTCTTAGTTACTTTAGGACAAAAAGCTTTTATACAAGATTTCTTCTTGTGTAAAATTATTATTATTACTATTTTTTTTACTTAAAATACATTTTCATATATCTATGCCTTCTTATACTTTTTTGGCTTTATTTACTGGTTCTTTCTACTGTAACTTTAATTTAAACTTAGAAAAAGTAAAAAGAAAGTTTGTTGGTAGCCATGATGGGGCGTGACCGCGGCACGGCCCTCAGGCACCCTCGCCCTGCCACGTGCTAAGCTTCCTGTTTACCAGAACCGCTGCACGAGCATGCGCAGAGCAGTGCAACTAGCCCCACCTGGTGTGTGT
>CAUYTI010149170.1:0-18675 GCA_963575145.1 Galago senegalensis
TGTAAGGTGTGATGCCACGGCACTCTACCCAGGGGGACAGCTTGAGGCTCTGTCTCAAAAAAACAAACAAACAAAAAAAAACCCTGATATATATTGTGGACCAAATATGGATACCATGACAGATATGTTGGTTTCCAACTATATCTAAGAATTTACAAAATTCTTTCTTTTCTTTTAACTTATCCTATATTCCCTTATATTTCAGGGTAAATAAAACAATATTTTTAGTTAAATATGAAAGGTTTCAAATACCACTATTATCAAAAAATATACAAATTTAGCAAAATCAGTATTTTTTGGTGAATGACCAAAGAGATGGACTGAAGAAGCCCCTTCTCACAAGCTAACACTAATTTCCTAAATAATTTCTACAGGAAATCTGTTAAAATATAAACATAAGTGTCTGAGTGCTTGCGCAGCTTTACTTTCATTTCAACAATATTTCACTTATTTCCTCCCTAATCTAAATTAGGTCCAGGGCCAGGTTCGAACCCGCCACCCTCGGTGCATGTGGCTGGTGCTGTAAGAAACGTTAGATAGGTTAATGACAAGAATCAACAGCCTTATATTTCATCAGGAAACATATTTTTTCCTGTTATCCTATCTTTCCATAGTTAATAAAGTACATGTAACATGTGCAACACAGTAAACTCATTATCACAATAAATAGTACTATGAACCTATTACCCAAGTACACACATTATCACGCTAAATAAAATCCATTCTGTTTCTTTTTGTAGTTGTTGTTGGAGTTTGGCTGGAGTCAGGTTTCAACTCACCACCCTCGGTGTATGGGGCTGGGGCCCTACTCACTGAGTGACAGGTGCCCCCCAAAATCCATTCTGTTTCAAATCTGCAAGCCATACAATAATGCATTATTTTGTTACACAAAGAGTAAAAAGAACACTGTTGACTTCCTATCATAATTCTGCTGAGCCAATTCCCAAGAGAGAAACATTTGCTGTTTCTTAATTTATTCCATTAGTCACAGCCTGATTATGAATCACATTAACTATATTAGTTATAGAAACCCATTCACAACTCATTCTAAAACACTATCACTGTATTTATATTTTCCTTGGCACTTTTAAAATTATGGAAGGACCCAAATTCCATTGCTAGTGAGTATACAATACACTTGCACAGGATTAAATGATAGGCTACTTCTAGACACTGTGAATGAATCTTACTGTTTATAGCACTCAAGGATCAGCCTCACCTTTGTGCCTATACTCCTAACACTCTGGGAAGCTGGGGAAGGAAGATCCCTTGAGCTCAGGAGTTTGAGACCAGTAAGAGGGGGACCCCATCTTTACTAAACATACAAAAATTAGTTGGACATCGCGGCAGGCACCTGTATTCCCAGCTACTCAAGAGGCTGGGAAGGAGGATCTCTTGAACTGAGGATTTTCAGGTTGCTGCGAGGCAAGCTGCTATCATGGCATTCTAGCCTGGTGAATCTGTCTCTAAAACCAAAAATCAGCCTTTATATTCTTGAATTCTTTTTTTTTTTTTTTAAGAGACTGAGTCTCATCTGTCTCCAAAAAAAAAAAAAAAACAGCCCTTATAGTATCGAATTCTTTTTTTTTTAAGAGACAGAGTCTCACTATGTGGCCCTCAGTAGAGTGCCATGAAGTCACAGCTCACAGCAACCTCCAACTCCTGGGCTTAAGTGATTCTCTTGCCTCAGCCTCCTGAGTAGCTGGACTACAGGTACCTGCCACAACACCCAGCTATTTTTTTTCTTTCAGTCTGGCCGGGGCCAGGTTTGAACCCGCCACCCTCGGTATATGGGGCCGGCACCCTACTCACTGAGCCACAGGCACTGCCCTATATTCTCGAATTCTTTCTGCAGCAATCTATTCTAACATTTGCATTCTGTAGAAACCATACTTTCACTAATGAATTATGAGAATCTATACCCAGAAGGACTGAGTTTGCTAGATATTTGTCTTGTTTCAAATTCCACTCAATTTACAACATGTTCCTTAACCATTAATGCTCTATGATGTTATGTACCATGTTTTAAAAATATACATGTAAAAACATGCCTCTCATTTGGCAAAGTACACAAACCTCATTCAATCAAACAAGAAGGCTTTGTCAATTCTTTTCAATTCTACAACCAGAGGGAAAATTCCCTGCAATTGAAACAAAAACAAAAAGGTAGAAGAAACTAAGACCCAGGCATTCATTAGTCTCAGGATTTTCCCACCTAAGTTGGGTACTATTCTGGTGGTACAGACTCAACAAAGCGTGTAAGAGATGTGATCTGTAATGTTAATTTAATTAACCGTCTGGGGAAAAGGTGAGTTTTTTGTTTTGGGGGGGTTTTTTGAGACAGAGTGTTACTTTATCACCCTCGGTAGAGTGCCCTGGCATCACGGCTCACAGCAACCCCCATCTCTTGGGCTTAAGCGATTCTCTTGCCTCAGCCTCCCCAGTAGCTGAGGCTACAGGTGCCCACCACAACACCGGGCTATTTTTTGGTTGCAGTTATCATTGTTGTTTAGTTGGGCCGGGCCAGGTTCGAACCCGCCACCCTTGGTGCATGAGGCTGATGCTATAACCACTGTGCTACGGGCACTGAGCTGAAAAAGGTAAGCTAAGAATTACTATAAACTCTCAAATTGCTGTTAATTTTCTAATATTTTGTAAAATTTAAATATTTTTAAAGATGGAATGCTACTCTGTAGCCCAAGATGGCATGATTATAGCTCACTGCAGCCTCCTAGCCTCAAGTAATCTCCTGCCTCAGTCTCCCTAGGTCTTGGAATTACCTGGGATTATAGGTATGAGCCATTGAACCTCACTAGGATTCAAATTTTAACATGAATGTTGGTAGGGACAAATGAACAATCTCTAAACCAAAGCAGCTGGAGTAAGAGGTTCATTAATCTGAAAATCAGTTTCCATCCCTATAGGATGAGATAGCTAGATCAATACTTTTTTGATCTTGCTTTGTTTTTTGTTTTTTTTGTAGATGGGGTATTGCTCTGTTACCTAAATGACAGTACAGTGATGTCATCACACCCTAGGGCTCAAGTGATCCTCTTGCCTTAGCCTCCTGAGTAGCTAGGACTACAGGTGCTAGTAGTCCTCCACTGTAGTCCTAAATACCCCACTATTTTTTTCTATTTTTAAAAGACTGGATATCTTGCTCAGGCTGGTATAGAACTTCTGACCTCAAGAAGATCCTCCTGCCTCAGTCTCCCAGAGTTCTAGGATTATAGGAACCAAGCACTGTGCCAGGCCAGTTACCAACAAATTAGATAACCTATAAGGTGAACAAATTCCTAGAAAAACACACACTACCCAAACTGACTCATTAAGGAATAAAAAAAAAAATCTCAGTAGACTTATAAGAAAAGAGAGTGAATTGGTAAACAGGGAACTAAGAAAAACCCTAGACTTGATGATTGGTAAGTGAATATTACCAATCATTTAAGGGAAAATTAACTCCAATGCTTCTGAAACTCTTCTAAAAAAAAAAACAAAAACAAACAATTCTTTTATTATCTTTTTTTTTTTGGACACAGAGTCTCACTTTTTTGCCCTCAGTAGACTGCTGTGGCATCATAGCTCATAGCAACCTTAAACTCTTGGGCTCAAACGATCCTCTTGCCTCAGCTTCCTGAGTAACTGGGACTATAGGTACCCGCCACAACGCCCAGGTATTTTTCAAGACAAAGTCTCACTCTGGCTCAGGCTGGTCTGGAACCTGTGAACTCAGCCAATCCACCCAGCTCAGCCTCCCAGAGTGCTAGAATTACAAGTATCAGAGTCACTGTGCTGGGCCCTCAAATAATTCTTTTAGATTGCTCTGAGCTATGATGCCATGGTACTCTTCCTAGGGCAAAAGAGTTGAGACTCTATCTCTCTTCAGCAAAGAAAGCAAAGAGGTACTGATTCATGCTACAGAATGGATGAACCTGGAAATCATTATGCTAAGTGAAGGAAGTCTGACACAAAAGTCAGATTCTGCTTATGTTAAATGCCCACGAGACAGCAGATGAGCGGTTACCATGGCTGAGGAGAACAAAGTATAGAGATATGAGACTTCCTTTTGGAGTGATAATGTTCACTGCATAGCACTATGAATATACTACAGGTTACATTTTTTTTTTTTTTTTTGAGACAGAGCCTCAAGCTGTCACCCTGGGTAGAGTACTATGGCATCACAGCTCACAGCAACCTCTTCAACTCCTGGGCTTGAGTGAGTCTCCTTCTCCTGCCTCTGCCTCCCAAGTAGCTGGGACCATAGGCGCCCGCCACAAGGCCTGGTCATTTTTTGGTTGCAGCCATCATTGTTGATTGGCAGGCCTGGGCTGGATATGAACCCGCCACCTTAGGTGTATGTGGCAGGAGCCTTAGCCACTTGAGCCACAGGTGCCGAGCCACTACAGGTTACTTTTAAGTGATTGAAACAGGGAATTTTATGTTATAGAAATTTTTCCTCAGTTAAAAACAGTAGTTCTCAAACTTTAAAAAACAAGACTGAGGTTGGCAGGTTTGAGCTTGGCCTGGGCCTGCTAAACAGCAATGACAACTGCAACCAAAAACTAGCTGGTGTTGTGGCGGGCACCTGTAGTCCCAGGTACTTGGGAGAAGGCAGGAGAATCACCTAAGCCCAAGAGTTTCAAGTTGACGTGAGTTGTGACGCTATGGCACTTTACCCAGGGCGACATAGTGAGAATCTGTCTCAAGAAAAACAAAACAAACAAACAAACAAAAAAGAATGAAATTAAAAATACTCAGCAAAATAGAAATTAAAATAATCACAAGTTCTTTGAGTACTCTTTTAATTTTTATCAGCATTTCCAGACATCTTTCCATATACATCTATATTCTCAAAATCTAGATCTACCAACAGACATCAGATACTTCACAACCACAATACTGCTATGTTTTATTTTAGTTGTAGTGATCACAAAGGAAGAGACAAGAGAAAAAAATTTATACTCATCTTAAAAAAAATTTAACTAAGCTGACAAGGAATCCAAATATCTATTAATCCTGTCCTTGACTATAGCAGTGACTCACCCAACTTTTCTGGCTCATCGGGGCCTGTGCCTGCAATACAGCTGCTTTCCAGACCGTAGGTGGGATCCACTTTCCCAGAGGCCCGGGCTGCTTCTTGTACTTTCTTGACATGAGCTTCAACCAATTCCAGTGGTACCTCCTCCCGGACCCGAGAAAACTCCTCTGGTTCAATGATAAAAATGGAATAGTAACCCATTTTGTATAACATTTGCTTCAATATAAAACCACTAGGAAATCCAAGACAATATTATTATTGCCTTAGTACACATGCAGCAAACTCTTCAGGTACTCAGTCCCTCTGTATCAGCAAAATGAAAGACAAGAACAATCAAATTCTGTGTTCTAGGTTTCAATACTACATGCCACAATATCTTGCTACAAATAAAAAAAATCCTTAAATTTCTCAATTTACATAATCCAGGAATGTTTAAATAGCTTTCTTTCCCAGTTACCTGAAATTCAAAATTGATTATAAAATAACCCCTCAAAACCCTTGCCTGCTCCTGCAATTATTTTGGGTTTTGTTTTTTCGTAAAGTAATTATATTTTATTTATTTATATATTTGAGATAGAGAATTAATCTGTTGCCCTGGGTAGAGTGCCATGACATTATCTTAGCTTAAGGCAACCTCAAATTCCTACGCTCAAGTGATCCTCTTGCCACAGCCTCCAGACTAGCTGGGACTATTGGTGCCCACTACAACGTAAGGCTATTTTTCCTATTTTTAATAGAAATGGAATGTCACTCTTACTCAGGCTGGTCTTGAACTCCTGAACTCAAGAGAGCCACCCATGTCAGCCTCCCAGAATGCTAGGATTATAGGCACGAGCCACTGAATCTGGCCTATTTATTTATTTTTATTTCAAATTAATATGAGGGTACAAATGATCAGGTTACAATCTCCCCTTACATTGTGGTGAGAGCACACGAAGGCCCCTCTGTCTTCTCTCCTCTTCCCTCCTGCCGACTTGAATTAAACTGAGTTTTTCTTTTGTGTGGGTGTGTATTAGTTCTCTACTGGCTTTGAATTAGTATTAGATACTTGCTCTTCCATTCCTGTGATACTTTACTAAAAAGAATATTCTCCAACTCTATTCAGGTTAATATAAAAGATGTAAAAGTCTCCATCTTTTTATGGCTGAATAGTATTCCATGGTATACAAACACCACAGTTTATTAATCCATTCATGGGTTGATGTCACATCTTGGTGACTGTGAACTGAGCTGCAATAAATAATAGCTGTGATTAAAGAAACCCCAATAAACAATAGCTATGATTTAAGAAACCCCCTTTATATTCACCAAGAGCATCTCAAATACGAAAGAAGTGGCAGAGCCATCCAGATCTCCCACAGAAATCTGTCCTTCTAATTTTTTTTTTATGAGACAGAGTCTTACTTTATGCCCTAAGTAGATTGCTGTGGCATCATAGCACACAGCAACCTCAAACTCTTGGGCTCAAGTGACACTCTTGTCTCAGCCTCCTAAATAGCTAGTATTACAGGCACCCACTACAATACCTGGCTATATTTTAGAGATGAGGTCTTGCTCTTGCTTAGGCTGGTTGAGAATGCCTGAGTTTAAGAAACCCACCTGCCTTGGCCTCTCAGAATGCCAGAATGCTGAGATTACAGGTGTGAGCCACGGCTTCTGGCCTACCCCTCTAATTTTTAAAGTTCTTCTTTTTTTGGCCAGGCATAGTGGCTCATACTTATAATCATAAAACTCTGGGAGGCTTGAGCTTGCCTGAGCTCAGGAGTTCGAGATGAGCCTGAGAAAGAGACCCTATTTCTAATAAAAATAGAATTAGCTAGGTATTGTGGCAGGTACCTGTAGTCCCATCTACTCAGGAAGCTGAGGAAAGAGGACCACGTAAGCCCAGAAATTTGAGGGTGTTGTGAGTTTTGACACCATAGTTCTCTATCCAGGGCAACAGACTGAGACTCTATCAAAAAATAAACAAATAAAGAAATCTCTGTATTTTAAAACTACTATATTTAAGTGCTTTAGTTTAAAATATTATGATATACATTTATAAAGAACATGGTTATCTTTTAGAGATGCTGTCTAATTTCTTGTTATTTATATAAGAGAAATAAATTTCAGATATACCGAAAAGATATTTTAGAGAAGTCCATACGTACCCAAAGCTGCTTTAGCTGCAGCAGATGCCACACGAGGGTCCACTACAGATGCCAAAAAAGCAACAGTACTCATGACGGGGTTTCCTGACTGACTGAAGGGAACAGGCTGGTAGGCCAGAGGCCCAAGGGAAGCATCTGAATTCTCAAGGTATGGGTCCTCAATGGGAAGCCTCAAGAAATGGAGGATACATTCATCCTGAGTACGACTTCCAACATGTTCTGACACTTTGTTCCAATCATCCTTGTACATCTCCAGGGCCTCAAAAAGAACAAACAGGAGTTTTAATGTCACATGACAAAAAAGTCATATGTGATGACATCAGACGTTCTTTAGATAACTATTTTATTTAAATAATGCAAATGGTTATACTATACATAAGAAATTAGATAGTTTTGATTCCTTATATTAAGTTCCCAAATCAAAACTATCAAGAAAAATAAAAGGTGGCATGGTGCCCATAGCACAGTGGCTATGGCACCAATTTTTGAACCAAAGTTGGAGGTTCAAACCCAGCCCAGACCCACTAACTAGAAATGACAATTAAAACCAAAAATAGTGGGCAGCACCTATGGCTCAGTGAGTAGTGCGCTGGCCCATATACCAAGGATGGCGGATAACAAAAAAATAGCCAGGCATTGTAGGGAGCATCTGTAGTCCCAGCTACTCCGGAAGCTGAGGCAAGAGAATCACCTAAGCCCAGGAGTTGGAGGTTGCTGTGAGCTGTGTGATGCTGCCATGGCACTCTACTAAGGGCAATAAAGTGAGACTCTGTCTCTAAAAAAAAAAAATAGCCGGGCATTGTGGCAGGCACCTGTAGTCCCAGCTACTTGGAGGCTGAGGCCAGAGAATCATTTCTTAAGCCCAAGAGTTTGAGGTTGCTGTTAGCTGTGATGCCACAGTACTCTACCAAGGGCATCATAGTGAAACTCTGTCTCAAAAAAAAGAAAAGAAAAGAAAAGAAAAATAAAAGGTATACATATTGTAAAGGAAGAATAAAGACTGTCCTTTACTAATACAGATGTAATTATGTAGAAAATTTTAAGGAAACAGGTGGTGCCTGTGGCTCAGTGAGTAGGGCGCCAGCACGATATAGTTAGGGTGGCGGGTTTGAACCCAGCCCTGGCCAAATTGCAACAAAAAAATAGCCAGGTATTATAGTGGGCACCTATGAGGGAGGCTAAAGCAAGAGAATTTTCTAAGCCCAGGCGTTGGAGGTTGCTGTGTGCCACAGCACTCTACCGAGGGCGATAAAGTAAAACTCTGCCTCTACAAAAAAAAAGAAAATTTTAAGGAACCTACCAAAAAGGTACTAAAATTGGCTGGACATGGTGGCTCTTGCCTATAATGCCAGCAGTCTGGGAAGCTGCAGCAGGGAGACTACTCGAGCCCAGGAGTTTGAGACCAGCCTAAGCTAGAGCAAGACCCTATCTCTTAAAAAAGAAAAAAAAAAAAAAAGCCAGGCTTTGTGGTGGGCACCTGTAGCCTCAGCTACTCTGAAGGCTAAGGCAAGAGAATTGATTGAGCCTAAAAAGCTGAGGTTGCTATGAGCCATGACACCATGACACTCTGCCAGGGGCGACAAAGTGAGACTATCTTAAAAAAAAAAAAAAGAGATGGCCCAGTACCCAGAGCACAGTGGTTATGGTGCTAGACACATACACCCAGGATGGCAGATCTGAACCCAGCCCAGGCCAGCTAAACAACAATGACAACTGTAACAACAACAACAACAAAAATAGCCGGGCATTGTGGTGGGCACCTGTAGTCCGAGCTACTTGGAAGGCTGAGGCAAGAGAATCGCTTAAATCCAAGAGTTGGATGTTGCTGTGAGCTATGACACTATGGCATTCTACTGAGGGTGACATGGTGAGACTCTGTCTCCAAAAAAAGTACTAAAATTAAATAGTTGAGCAAAGTCACAAGACAGAAAGGGAATAGAAAAGTTAATTATTGTTCTGTTTGTAATAGAAATGAACAGTTTTAAACTAAAAAAGGTACTTAAATGGCATATAAAATAAAATACTAAAGAATAAATATGTGTATAATAAAGTAAACATAAGAGTGATAGGCTCGGAAAAAGGGAAGCGTGAGAGAACTCAAAGATCTAAATAGAATAAATGAAGAGATATCAGTTTCATTCATTAAAAGTCTCAATATTGTTAAAATGTCCATACTTTCCAAGCTGAGTTATAACTACATATTCAACACAATCCCCATGAAACTCTAAGAAGGCTTTTCTGAGTCCAAACTGGAAAACCCCAAGTAATCTCCAAGGTAAAGAGGGATAGAAAAGTCAGAAATTAATGGTGCTAAGAAAGTCAAAAAATTAAGGATAAAAGAATCTATTTAGTGGCTTACTGAAATTGCCATCTTCAACCTCTCTCTAAAGCAGAGGTTCTCAACCTTCCTAATTGCAGCGGCCCTTTAATACAATTCCTGTGGGTCGTGACCCACAGGTTGAGAACTGCTACTCTAAAGGAAGGCCTCACTATTCTCTAGGACCACAGTTCTAAACTAAGGGCAATATGTATATTATACCACTGTGGACATACTTGGCAACTTCTGGAGATAGCGGGAAGATGCTAATAACATCCAGTGAGTAAAGGCCATGGAACTGTTAAAAATCCTACAACGCACATAAAAGCCCCCCAACAAAAATACTGTCTGACCCAAATGTCAACAGTGCAATTGAAAAACCTTGCTTTAGAGCCTAATTTGCTGGCATACACTGTGATATAAACTTTTTATAACAGTAGTTTTCTAAATATTCACTTGCCTCAGGGAAGTCGTATCCTTAGTCTCCAACTGCTGCTCTAAGCTTTCATCAAGTGGTAGAGAGAGCTTCTCAAAATTCAAACCAGCAAATGCTGACTCATTAATTCCCATGAAAACCAAGGCTAATTCTAGATTTCTCCTGGATATTAAGTGACCTCATCTAGTTCTAGAAGAAATTACTTTTAACAAGACCAACATGGTAATAAAAAAAGAGAAATGGATCTATCTCACTAGGGTTCATGGAACCAGACCTGGACAGAGAAGCTGCTGTATAAATAGTCTGGGTGGATAAGATATAACAGATAGCTTCCTTGACAAGGTATAGCATAAGGTTTTCAGTATAAAACAATTAACTATAGGGGCAATCTCTTGCTTCTCATTACAGGTAGGGATTGGGGGGGGGCATGCTCCAGCAAACTTTTTTCCAATAAAGTTGTTTATAAATATTTTTGTTCATTTTCTTTTAGCAAAGGAAAAGTAAGGAATTTCACAAAGACCTTATAGAATAAAGACCTCTTTGAGATATAAAATCCAAATAAAGAGGTAGCATCCAGAAAAGCATAAAGCTGACAAATAATAAATGTCTATAGCACCTAGGGCCTGATACAATACATTATGTAAGAGGGGCAAGTTAGATCAGGGATCCTCAAGCTTTTTAAATAGGGGGCCAGTTCACTGTCCCTCAGACCACTGGAGGGTGGTCCTGAGGGCCCTGGGACGAGTCGGCTGCTAAGCAGGACAGGTAGCTGCGGCAAAAACACCCAGCAGGCCGGATAAATGTCCTAGGTGGGTCGCATGTGGCCCACGGGCCATAGTTTGAGGACACCTGAGTTAGACATTTTCAAACAACATAGAGATAGGCTGGTCAGAAAGGAAGCTGGGAGAGAGGTGATATATACAGAAAAGATTTTAGTACTGTAGTATTATTTCATACTACTACAAAATATTACATTTCTCCTGCCATAACCTAAGTTCAGATCTTCATTACGTAACCTGGATTCCTACAAATTGCCTTTTTATCCTTAAATTCATCCCACCTCATGTTGCTAGAGTGAATTATGTTTCCTGCCTAAAACTATTTCATTGTGCATCTTTATCCTACAGAATTAAAGTCAAATACAATCAGGACTCTACCTAGTTATTCTACCCTAAGACCTATTTATTTCCAAGAATATCCAACCCCCACAACATTATTGGTAGGTATTGTATGTATGTTATTTATTCTGTACTAAAAACATCATGTATTAAAATCAGGACAGCCATGCCATTCCCAGGAAGGAGTCCATTATATCTTATCTACCTAGATTGTTTGTGCAGCAACTCTTCTGTATAGGTCTTACAGGCTGGGTATATCCCCAATCATGAAGTTGGGAATGCGGCAGTTTTGTGTTTTATAATCGCTGTCACTCACTCAACTATAAACTTCTTAATGGTAGAAACCGTGTCTTAGCCATCTTAATCTGTAGTATCTATCACAGTGCCTGAGACATTATCACCAGTAACACTTGCTGAACATAACCACAGGAAACAGAAAACCAGGAAAGGAGTCTGACTTTATTATGGATGTCAAATGTAAAGGCATCAGAAGTATATTCATATAACAACAAAATCTTTGATGCTGCTCAATGATTATATTCTAATGCTATTATTTCTATAATTTAGCCAGAATGAAAAATGTGAGAAGCTTTCAGTCATATATAAATGTTAATTTAATTTGCAGGTATAACTTTTTTTTAATTATCTAAGAAAAAATAAACACAAAGCATAAGAAAGCAAAATGTACATGGTAAACCTAAAATTAACAAGTTGGGCATGGTGACTCATGCCTGTAATTCTAGAACTCTGGGAGGGTGAGGCAGGTGGATCACTTGAGCTCATGAGTTTTAAGACCTGTCTGAGCAAAAGTGAGACCTCATCTCTACTAAAAATAGAAAAACTTGACTTAATTGTTTTGGAGAAAAAGTCCACATTTCAAGTTGAATATAATCTTAATAATCTAATATTAAAAAAAGAGAAAAAGACTGAGGCAAGAGGATGATGCCATGGCACTCTACCCAGGGCAACAGCTTGAGACTCTGCTTAAAAAAAAAAAAGAGCCTAAAGACAATTATAAATGACTAGAAAGAATGCCAAAATACGTTGAGGACTTTAAAAAATTTGTGAAAACCTTTCTGAAAATATCCCTTTAACCGCTACGGAATAGAGTGATTAATTATCTCTTAATAAACTACATAAATGAAAGATGTTAGTGATAACCAATGCTGCCAAGAAGGCTTTTATTTCTCTTCGTGTAGTCAGCACAGACAAAATCTGTTGACTCAATCACATTTTTAACAAAAAACCAACCACCACAGATTCCACCTGCAGGAAAGAAAATATACTATTATGTAAGGACACTGTGGTTTTTTTCTTGGCTGTGTCTAGGGTAAATAGTAACTCAGTCATTCTTACCTCCTGTATTTACTATCAACTAAATCTAAATGTAAAAGAACAAAATCCTGAGCATCAATGTGCAGCAAGAATAGTTGTTCCAGTCATTGTTGTACAAGTAAATTCTCCCCAGAGCTCAAATATTCCAAAACATCATTACAAAAGCATGTCGTATTCTTCTACAAGTACTGAGAACACTTTTACTTTTTAACATTAAAATCTAACACATATGACTAAACAAAATAGTCCTGAAATAAAAAAGTGGATCAGAAAAGAATATCACTGATACTGACTGGGGAATGGAGAATAAATCAAAATAATGGGAAAAAACCCAAAAGAAGAAACCTTTTTGAATTCTGATCACAAGAGCAAGAGGGGAAGAATAAAGGACAAAAAGGAGAGAACAAGAATGAAAAGAAGACTATGCGCCCGTAGCTCAGTGGTAAGTGCGCTGGCCACATGCACCAGGACTAGTGAGTTCAAACCCAGCCTGGACCTATGAAAAAAATAATAAAATAGGTTTGGCACCTGTAGCTCAGTGGCCAGGGAAAACTGGCAGGTTCAAATCCAGCCCGGCCTACCAAACAACAACTACAACCAAAAAATAGCTGGGCATTGTGGTGGGCGCCTGTAGTTCCAGCTACCTGGGAGGCTGAGGTAAGAGAATTGCTTAAGCCCGCAAGTTTGAGGTTGCTGTGTGCTATGACACCACAGCACTCTACCTAGGGCAACAGCTTGAGACTCTGTCTCAAAAATTAATAATAATAATTAATAGATAAATAGCTGGGCACTGTGGTGGGTGTCTGTAGTCCCAGCTGAGGCAAGAGAATCACTTGATCCCAAGAGTTTGAAGTTGCTGTGAGCTATGATGCCACGGCATTCTACCACAGGTAACAAAGTGAGACTCTGTCTCGAAAAAGCTAAAACTAAAACTAGAACAAAAAGAATAGCCAGGTGTTGTGGCAGGTGCCTGTAGTCCCAGCTACTTGGGAGGCTGAGGCAAGAGAATTGCTTAAGCCCAAGAGTTTCAGGTTGCTGTGAACTGTGACGCCACACACTCTACCCAGGACAATAGCCTGGGACTATCTCAAAATAATAATAGTAGTAATAATAATAATAATAATACAATAATAAATAAATAGCTGGGCATTGTGGTGGGTGACTATAGTCTCAACTGAAGCAAGAGAATCACTTGATCCCAAGAGTCTGAGGTTATTGTGAGCTATGATGCCAGGGCACTCTACCACAGGTGACAAAGTGAGACTCTGTCTTGAAAAAACAAAAACTAAAACAAAAAGAATAACCAGGTGTTATGGCAGGCGCCTGTAGTCCCAGCTACTTGGGAGGCTGAGGCAAGAGGATAGCTTGAGCCCAAGAATTTGAGATTGCTGTGAGGTATGATGCCACAGCACAAAGAGTGGAAAAATGGTACTGTCTGAAAAAACTAGCAAACAAAAAAACCAAAGAAAGGAAAGAGTATAAAAAAAGGAAATAATTTAATGCACCTCAAAAACTTCTTTAATTATCTAATTATCCAAAACAACATGAGAAACCAAATCAAAGCACAGAAACCAAAATGTTGCCAGGCCCATTGTATCTAAGTGTGTTCTGAGGACCCGTGGGACACCAGACTCTTTTAAGAAGACTGATGTCCCACAGTTTTAATTCTGAAGCATTACTGCCTTTTCCATTATGTTGACATTTGCAACGCTGCACAAACACTGGTGACACCTTAGCACAAATCCAGGCAGTGACACTAAACTGTCTTAGTAGTCACTTTATCCTTCACTGTCAAGCACAAGAAAATAAGCCAAATTCACTGAAAAGTATCTCTGATGAAGTTGTAAAAATTATTAACATTAATAAAATCTAATGCCTAATATACGCGTTTTTAATATCTTATACTTTGAAATGGGAGACACAAATAGGACTTAAATATCAACTATTAAGTCACAATGGCTGTTTAAAGGAAAAACACATGTGTAATCTTTTTTTTGAGTTTTAAGATCAACTAAACACATTTTTTTAATTGAACACCACAGGTATATTTAAAATGCTAATCACAAGGCTAGGCACAGTAGCTCATGCCTGTAATCCCAGCACTTGGGAGGCTGATGCAGATGGACTGCCTGAGCTTACAGGTTTAAGACTAGACTGAGCCAGAGCAAGACCTCGCCTCTAAAAATAGTCAGGTGTTATAACAGGGGCCTGTAGTCCCAGCTACTAGGGAAGCTGAGGCAAGAGAACGCCTTGAACCCAAGAGTTGGAAGTTGCCATGAGCTATAATGTCATCTCACTATACTGAGGGTGATAAAGTCAGACTTTGTGAAAAAGTCTTCTTACTTTGTCAAAAAGGTTTCTTCTTTTGGGTTTTTTGCCAAAAAAAAGAAGAATGAAAATAAAATAAAATGCTAATCACAATCTTAGCACATATCTCATATGTAGATAATGAGACTCTACCATTAATCTGCTTACCTCGAGGAGTAGAAGGGTCTCCTGTTCAGTCCATTCTCTTCCAGCACTAGCACCTTTACTCTAAAAAAACAAAATTAGAAATTAATTGCTAATTTATAAAGGCTGAATATGCAGCACTACAGGATTACTTTTTAAACTCAGAGTAGAGACTTTTTAGGCAAACCACCAAGGCAAATTTTTGGATGAAAGGAATAAAACACTAAAGAAATCTAAACTTCAAACAGAAAGGATAGCTTATTTCAAAGATTTCTTGCTGTCAATCAAGAACACGTGAACTATTAGAACCTGTAGTCCTGAGACAGCACTGGTCCCATATACCAAGGGTGGCGGGTTCAAACCCAGCCCCGGTCCCACTGCAAACAAAAAATAGCCGGGTGTTGTGGCAGGCACCTGTAGTCCCCAATACTTGGGAGGCTGAGGCAAGATAATCGCCTAAGCCCAAGAGCTAGAGGTTGCTGTGAGCTATGATGCCACAGCATTCTATCAAGTGCAACAGAGTGAGACTGACTCTAAAAGAAAAAAGAATATATGTAGTCCCGAAACCCTGGGCAACAGACTGGTATGGTCCATGGCCTATTAAGAATCAGGCAGTAAAAAAGGGAGATGAGCAGCGATAGAGCAAGCAAAGCTCCACCTGCATTTATAGCTGTTCCCCATCACTAGCATCCCCAGATGAGCTCTGCATCCTGTCAGATCAGCTGCGGCATTAGATTCTCATAGCAGCATGAATTCTACCATACACTACACATGAGAAGAATCTAGACTGTGCACCCCTTAAGAGAATCTAATGCCTGATGATCTGAGGTGGAGTTGAGGGAGTGATACTAGTGTTGGAAAGTGGCTGCAAAAATAGATCATAAGCAGAGAAGTTTGCACACAAACCATAATAAATCATTTGCAGATGCTATCATTCCCCAACTACAATCTGTAGAAAAACTGTCATCCATGAAATCAGTCCTTGGAACTAAAAAAGTTGGTTTAAACTGAAAGTAAGTTATTTCTATTACCTTGATATTTAAAAACACCTTTTGCAATTTACAAAGGCACAGTATTTTAATTCATACCAAGAATCTGTTTTATCATTATAACATAATACAAACATTTGGTATAATTAAAACAGTACTTCCTCCAAGATTTCAAGACAAGCTGTACAACGTATTAAACACTCTGACAGGTTCTTGACCTAAAGTTGATAGTCACCTACAAAAATATACACTGTTCTGAATTATATAACCATTGATTTGCTTTTATTGCACATAAATTCTATGTTAACAAAATAATACAGTATACAGTAGTGGAGGTTGGATAATTTTTCAATATTACCCTATGAGATTCAACAACATTTCTGTATAAAGAAGTAGGTCACTTCTTTTTCAGTTCAATGTAATTAGTATTACCCTGAATAAAAAATCATTTATATTACTGACAGACGTTTGAAGCAATTTATACTTTTTGGCTATTTTGGATAAAATTGCTACAGACATTCTTATACATTCTTTTGTACATTCATAGGTTTTTAGTCATTTACCTTGTTTACATACCCAGGTATATTTGGTATATATGGGTAAGTGGGTGACTATACACTTAGTTATAATAGCATTCTGTTCACTTTCATTTACTGGGAAAACTTTATTAGATAGGTATTATTTCCTCCTTAAATATTTGGTGCAGATTCATCTGTGGAAATATCTGATCACAGAGTTCTCTCACACTTCTAGAGGCAAGAAATTCAAAATTCATTATTACTCGGACAAAACTCCAGGTGTCAGCAAAGCTATGCTCCTAGTGGATGATCTAGGTAGCGACGAATCCATTCCCCAGCTCTTCTAACCTTCTTGTGTCTGTCATGGAATTGCTTTGCTTACAGCCATCTCATTCCAATCTCTGCTCTGCAAGTCACACTGCCTTTTCTTTTGTCAAGTCTCTCTGTTCCTCTCTAAGGACACGTGACACTCATGGCAAACCCACATAATACAGAATCATCGGCTGGGCTTGGTGGGCTTGTGTCTATAATCCCACCACTTGGGAGGCCAAGATGGGCAGATTGCCTGAGCTTATGGGTTCTAGACCAGTCTGAGCCAGAGAGAGAACCATGTCTCTAAAAACAGCCAGGTATTATGACAGCACCTATAGTCCCAGCTACTTGGGAGGCTAAGCCAAGAGAATTGGTTGAGCCCCAAAGTTTGAGGTTGCTGAGCTGTAATGCCATGGCACTCTACCAAGGGTGAGAAAATGATACTCTGTCACAATTTTAAAAAAAACTCAGAATCATCCCCTCATCTTAAAGATCTTTAATATACTTGGGCGCAGTGGATCATGCTTGTAATCCTAGCAGTCTGGGAGGCAAAGGCAGGTAAACTGAGGTCAGTAGCTGGAGACCAGCCTGAGCAAGAGCCAGACCCCATCTTAAAAATAAGTGGGTGTCAGGTCAGGCACAGTGGCTCATGCCTGTAATTCCAGCACTCAGCACTCTGGGAGGCCAAGGAGGGTGGACTGACTCAGCTCACAGGCTCAAGGCCAACCTGAGTTAGAGTGAGAAACTGTCTCTACATGAAGATCACTTGAGCCCAAGAATTTGAGATTGCTACAAGCTGTGATGTCACAGCATTCTACCGAAGGTGATGAGACTTTGTCTAAAAAAAAAAAAACATGGCCCAGTGTTGTGGCAAGTGCTAGTAATCTCAGCTACTCGAAAGGCTAAGGGAAGAGAATTGCCTGAGCCCAAGAATGTGAGGTTGCAGTGAGCTATGACACTAAGGCATTCTACTGAGGGTGACAAAATAAGACTGCCTAAAAAAAATCTTTACTGCAATTATACCTGAAAAGGAACTTTTTCTAAATGAGGTAATATTTATAGGCTCCAGGTAATAAGATCAGACTTCTTTGGAGGGTATTTCTAAACTCATGTCTTCTTGAGTAAACCTTTTGGTATTTTGGTGCCTTCAAGAAATTTGTTCATTTATTCAGTCAAGTATATTACAATCAAACAGTTCATCAAATTCTTGATTGTCTTTTTTGGGGGGTGGGTATTTGTGATGAGGGTCATACTGCTGCCCAGGCCAGTGGCACAATCTCAGCTTCAAGCAATCTTCCCACAGAGGTACAGAGCTGAGACAACCAGGTTTATCGCTGCACTCAACTTCTTGTCTTTTAAATGTATTTAGAATCAGTAGTGTTACATTCTTTTATTATTTTAAATCAGTAATTTCTGTTTTCTTCTTGATCACTCTGGCTAGAGATTTATTAAAATTTATTGATGTTTTCAAAGACACATCTCCTTATTTCATTTATTTTGGTTCTGGTTTAATTTTAATTGTGCTCAGCCAAATACATTTACTTCATATGTATAAAATCACACATTCAAACTGTATTTCAATCTTTTGAAATCATTGAAACTCAAAAGGCTCAGAATTGGTTCTATTTTAAAATTTTCTAGGAACTTGAAAATAACATGTATTTTGCAATTTTCCAGTATTCTGTAAGTACCAAAAAAAAATAGGTCATGTTGGCTAAAATAATATTCTGATCTAAATCTTTAATAATATTCTATTTACCTTCCCGGTCATTAACATTCTTTATGATTTTCTATCTAGAAGATTTTCTATCTTCTGTCTATTACTGAAATCTCCTGGCTCAGCGCCTGTGGCTCAAGCGTCTAAGGCACGAGCCACATACACCTAAGGTGGTGGGTTCGAATCCCCAGCCCAGGCCCGCCAAACAACAATGATGGCTGCAACCAAAAAATGGCCAGGTGTTGTGGTGGGCGCCTGTAGTCCCAGCTACTTGGGAGGCTGAGGCAGGAGACT
>CAUYTI010149171.1:0-12849 GCA_963575145.1 Galago senegalensis
GCCTGTGGTCCCAGCTACTTGGGAGGCGGAGGCAAGAGACTCGCTTGAGCCCAGGAGTTGGAGGTTGCTGTGAGCTGTAATGCCACGGCACTCTACCCAGGGGGACTGCTTGAGGCTCTGTCTCAAAAAAAAAAAAAAAAAGAACCCTTGTTTTAAACCATTTTCTTTTCTTCTTTTTTTTGAGACAGAGTCTCACTTTGTCACCCTTGGTAGAGTGCCATGATGTCACAGCTCACAGTAACTTCAAACTCTTGGGCTCAAGCGATCCCCTGCCTCAGCCTTCAAGTAACTGGGACTATAGGTGGCTGCCACAACACCCGGCTATTTTTAGAGGCAAGGTCTTGCTCTGGCTGAGGCTCGTCTCTAACTTGTGAGCTCAGACAATCCACTTGCCTCGGCCTCCCAGAGTGCTAGGATTTAAACCTTTTTCTTAATCACTGTGCCATACTGATGATACACCCTCCACACAGTGGACAGTGATTGCTATGGGGAGCCCCTGTTACTATTGGGAGTGCATCTTGTTCTCAGGTGGAACTGGAGTGGAAAAAAGGCTGAGAACTTTAAGCAGAGTCAATGATCTTCCCCAGGCATTATTGGAGGTTCTATGACTAGGAGTATTTAGAGAACTTGGCATCAAAAACCCTCAAAAAAAGTTTTCCTTCTCTTCCATTGACTTTCCTATTTTACTGAACATACTCTAGGAAATCCCTAACCCAGTGATGCAGAGGGAAGGTGGGGTGGGGAGATGTATTCCTGAAGCGGCAGCATGGCCAAGGTTTCCCTAGGTTTGCTGATGGACAGCATTAACCTGCTTCAACATAACATGAAGGTGGGAGGAGATTTCCAAAACTGCTCTACCTAGCAATACTCTTCCTCGGAGGCTGGGAAAGGTGCCACCACAGAGCTGAAGGGTATCATGAACTACATGTTTCTCCCTTCCGGCTTACCAAGTAGTTGTACCCAGAGTGTGGGGAAGGGTGTTAATAGGTTAATGGAGCAAAGAATGGAGAAGAATGAGTGAGGATGAAGGTAGATTCCAGAAGCTCTCAAGCTGTCAATCTCCACCACTTAGGAGGACCCCAGATACAGGTTCTCCGATTTCTAGCATACACAGGTGGTATGGATGTCCAGTGAGAAGTGAGGGAGAGAACTTACACAGGGACATTTTCCTCTTGATCTTCTGCATGTC
Organism: Galago senegalensis; assembly: GCA_963575145.1. NCBI lineage: Eukaryota > Metazoa > Chordata > Mammalia > Primates > Galagidae > Galago > Galago senegalensis. Next base: position 1,190 of record CAUYTI010149171.1, read on the forward strand.
AATAAGCTGCTTCTTCTGATCCTTGGCTTCTTGGCAAGTGGCTTAGATATTCTTACGGGTGGCCTGTGGTTTGCATAGGTTTGGAAAGATGCGGGTAATTGGTAGGTGCAAAGGAATGGAGTTTCCTAGAAGAAAGAGACAGTGACTTTTTATAAACAAATTCAACCATGGCAAAGTAGGCAGATGGCCAATTGTTTCAGGTAGAAGTTTCATAACACAAATTCTCTGAGTCCTCAGCAGATGCTTTTGTGATGCTTCTAATTATTTCTGCCTTATTATGTTGATAGCTTATCTTTTATTATGGTGTGTTGTGCATATTACATTGATTTCGCTATTGTCTCCCTTTCACTGTATTTAATTTTTTTCCATATCTTTTTTCATCATTCATTTTTTAATCTTTGCATGGTATTTTATTTTAAGGTATACCTTTTGTTTACAGCTTGTGTAAGGTACGTATTTATTTGCATCCAAACTGAAAATCCTTGCCTTTTAATGAGTGAATGAGTGTCAGTTGGGAGAAGGAGGTGGTGGTCAGAATGGGGAAAACCTGGTTCTGATGACAGTGATGGTGCCTATGGAGGTGGGGCTTGGCATTAGGGCAGACTCTGCTTCCCAGGATTAGGCCCATGCTGAGGTTTTCTGTACCTCCTTGGGTCCATATATTCTATTTTGATTCAGAAGACAGAGTGTGTATGAGTTACTAAAGAATGTATTTCTCAGTTCATCCCCATCAAACACGCAGTTAGTGGAAACTGTCCCAATTCGGAGCCTCTGGGCTCTTATTTTTAGTTTCCAGGGCTGTTTTTCCTTCTGATACTTTGCCGTGCCTCACCCATCACCCGGACCTCGTTAGAAATGCATCATCTTGCACCCCAAACCTTCTGAGTCAGAAACTGCACTTTAAGAAGATCCTTAAGTAATTTGAATGCAAATTTGATTTTGAGTCACCCATGTCCACGTTCGGGTGTATGGTCAACGGGAAGCTGGTATCATGCATATCAGCTCTGTCCATTAGCACATCTTTGTTTGTAGTGTGGAGTTCAAGATAGTCTTCTCTCGGCTGGGTGCAGTGGCTCCTGTACACCTGTAATCGCAGCGCTTGGGAGGCCAAAGCAGGTGGATTGCCTGAGGTCACAGCCCTGAGCCAGAGCGAGACCTTGTCTTTAAATACAGCCGGGCATTGTGGCGGGCACCAGTAGTCCCAGCTACTTGGGACGGCTGAGGCCAGAGAATCACTTAAGCCCAGGAGTTGGAGGTTGCTGTGAGCTATGATGTACAGCACTGTACCAGGAATGACAAAGCGAGACTCTGCCTCCAAACAAAAACAAAAACAAAACATATTCTTCTCTCCAATCAGAGAGAATACTCCAAGAAGAGAGGCAGCTTCTCCTATTCCAATAGGAACCTGAATGTCTAGTTATTATTTTGTAAACATTTTGAATTACTTTGCAAACAATGTACTCACCTCCCTGACACACACACACACACACCCCACACACACACCACATACACACACATACCTTATCTAAAACAGAAACCATTCCTTGTGATGAACTGTTTTACATCTCCAAGAAAGGTAAATGGAGCTCATGAATGTGTCTAATTAGTGCTTATTTTATATTTTTCCATTATCGAGGCAGTATATGTAACTATAAAACATTATGGAAGTACAAGAAAAAGATAAAAAGTATTAATTCTCTTCTCAAAGATAATCACTGTTGTTTTTAGTGGATTGGTTTTGTTATTTTTTTCAGTCTTTTTTCCAACAATTCTTATAGTGGTTAATGCACTGCGTATAGGGGGCGTGTCCCCAAAGTTGCCATAATAAGGAAAATGGGGAGGTGCAGCTAAATGTGTGTACCTTTATTTGCAAAATATTTTACAAAATATTCTCCACATGTCAGCCGCCATGTGCCAGGCTTTTTTACATTTAGAATACAGTACATTAAAAAAATAAAAAATGTTTAAAAAGAATATAGTACTTACAGGGATGTTGAATCTTTTTCTATTAACATTTGTATTTTTCCAGATTATTCATTTCTGATAAACATTCATTTACATGCTTCACTATATCCATTGCTTATATAAACCACAGTTTACTTAACTATCCCCTTATTGCAGAACATTTAGGGTGTGTGCATTTTTCACATTGGTAAAGTATTGTGCAATGAAAATTATTGTGCCCACAGAATTTTTTCTATGTATTTTCCACAGTTTTCTCAGGATAGATTTCCAGAAGTGAGCCAGGCAGTGAGCTTTGATTCATACCACAAAATCCAGAGCATATTATTTAAAAATCGGGTTCTGAAAAAGCCAAAGTCTCCTAAAAGAAGGCTGGACTGTTTCTCTTTGCCAGGTGAAGAGAAAACCATCCATTGACAAGACGGAATGGGACAGCTTTTTTGACGAGAATGGCCACTTGGCCAAGTCGCGGGACTTCATTTGTATTAACATCTTGGAAAGGGTACAGTCCCCAAGCTACGCATGGCCTTGCCCTGGAACTGGGGGGCGTGAGTGAGCAGGGGCAGGCATGGCACTGGGCAGAGCCCTTTAGATGGGCATCCGGAGGGCCCATGATCCCCACCTTCCACACCCCCCCAGGGTCTGCACCCCCTCGTGAGGACGGAAGCCTGGAAGTTCCTCACAGGCTACTACTCATGGCAGAGTTCCCAGGATGAGCGGCTCGCAGTGGATAGCACAAGGAGGTAGAACATTCCAGATCCTCGGTCAGGGGAGGGTGGGTGGCACGGCAGGGGGCAGGTGGTGCCCACCCCAGCCTGCAGATTCAGGCTTCTCCCTCCATACAGACTTCTCATTCCAAGAGCGAAACCCCGACCCAGGCCCAGCACACAGGAGCTGTGGTCCCATTTGTGCCAGTGCCCTCTACCCCAGCTCCAGTTTACCAGCTGCCAGGTGCCAGCTTGATCCCAGCATCTCCTCTTACCCTGGTCCTGTCTCACCCTTCTCTGGGACCTTTGTATTCCATTCTGAAGCAGCCCTTGAACTTGTTCTCCCACATGCTTCCCTGGGCCCCATCATCTGTCCCTCCTCCTCTCTGACCTTCACAGCTGAGCTGCCTCCTGGGCTTAACTGCCCTCCTCCCTGCCCACACCCAGCATCTCCTCCCCATGTAGGACCCAGCCTGGGCTGCTGGTGTCCTTAGGTTAAATATCCCAGTGGTGTAACTGGTAGCATTTCAAATAGTCCATCCTCTCTTCCAAGGCCTTCTGATGCTGGCTCCCCCTAATCCCAGCTCTTGCCTGCCTGACTCCCCATTTTATCACCCCCATCCCCTCCCCTGCTCCAGCACAGACCACATGTGTACTCCCCTCAGCCCTTGATTCATTCTTTCCCCTCCACTCACAATGGCTGTTCCATCATCTGCCCATCAAAACCCCACCCTTCCTTCAAGGCCCTGATCAGACAGGACATCTCCTCCAAGCAGCCCTCTCAGATTCTTCTGAGACAGCCAGGAGGAGGCACTTTGGTTCAGTAGATAAAACACAGGTTTTCAACTTGGACTGTCGTGAATTTGGAAGCCAGGTTCAATTCAGCTCTATCATTTACACCCTGCGTGAACTTGCCTGTGAACATCACTGCTAAAGTCTCAGTTTCCTTCTTCATAAAATGGGGGTAACAATACATTTCCCAGAGTGATTCTGACAGCTGAATTAGGAATTCTAGGCAAGGAAGGTATCTTGTATAGTTGAGGAATGAATAGCTCTCATGATTTTGATGTGAATGCATCCTTTTGGACACCAGAGGCCCTTGATTTGCACTTCTCCTATGACGCTGAGTGCTTGGTCCAGCAGTAGTGACTCTGGAGCATGTGTCTTCTTCCCTACCAGGCCAAGAACAAGCTTGGGCAGGGGCTGCCACCAATTCACCTTTGTCCCGGGCCCTCCCCAGGCCTGGCACATCCATGTGAGGGCTCAGCACACGCTGGGGCAGATTGACTCCCTCTCAGAGGTGTTTGGCCCGGACTGGACTCACCAGTCCAGAAGCCTGGAGCAGGAGGCTGGGCTGGGGCCCTAGAGAGTACCCAGCCAGAGTCACTCACAGGCAGCTAGAGAGCAAGCCAGGGCAGTAGGGGACCTCAGAGAGCCTTGAGTGCCCAGACACGAGCCTGCTATCATTTGAGACTGCTGTAACGGAGTACCACAAACTGGGCAGCTTACAACAACAGAAATGTATCCTCTGACAGTTCCAGAGGTGAGAAACCCAAAGTCTAAAATACTGGCTCCCTCCAAAGACTCTAGGGGAGAGTCCTCCCTTACCTTCTAGCTCCGGTGGCCTCAGGTGTTCCTTGGTTTGTGGCTGTGTCATTCTAATCTCCACTTCTGTGATCACAAGACCTCATCTCTCTGTGTGTCTCTTATAAGGACCCTTGTCATGGACTTTGAGGTCCACCTAGAAAGTCCAAGATGGTCCCATCCTGAGATCCTCAACTTCATCACATCGGCAAAGACCCTTTTTCCACATAAGGTTTATTCACAGATTCTGGGGGTTAGGGTGTGGACATGTCTTTTTGGAGGCTACCCCTGCTAATCACATTCTATTGAAGGGCAGAAAACACTGCCTCATCAACCCTTCCAGTTCTGAGATGCAGCTGCCAGTATCCTCCCTACTGTACCGATGAGGAAACTGAAGCTTAGAGGTAGAAAGTGATGTCCCCCAGGCTTGGCCCCAGTTGTAGTCACAGAGCCAGGATTCAGGTACAGCGGCTGGACCAGAGAGCTGGGGGTGGCTAAGCCATTTTCAATCTGCACTTTAGAGAGTGGGCAAGGTGAACATGGGCAGAGATGAAGGGAGAGCATCAAGGTAAGGGCACAGCTGGGCAAGACTGCTGCCCTGTGTCTGCCACGATCTGGGCAGCTGCCACCACTCAGAGATCGCTCCCACTCATTAGAAGGGGAAGAACACTTCATTCAGCCTTGATTCTGTTCTCACAGAAAGAACTATGAGGCCTTATGCCAGATGTATGAGAAGATTGAGCCCCTTCTAGAAAACCTGCACCGGAACTTCATAGAGACTCGGAATAACATCAGTGAGCACTGTGGGGTGGGAGCTGGGCAGAGGAGAATTATCTCTGCCACCTTCTCAGCCACTTCCAGGGAGGAATGGGGCCTGGGGTCCTGGAAGCTGCCTTGACTTGTGCATGGAATTTTGCCACCCTCTAGTCTCCCAGGGTGTCCCAGATGCCCAACACCACGTTTCCCTGGGTGCATGATGTTCTTGCCTCCTCTCTTCCTCCCTTGGCTTGAACTAGGTTGGATTTGAACTGGATAGCAAGGAAGCTGGCTGGGGGCACGGGGGCCGGGGTGGGCATTCCTGACAGAGGGTTTGGCCTGGTCAAAGATTTGGAGGTGGGAAGAAACCCAGACAGCTTAGGGGTGGTGGGGAGTTGAGCCTGGGGTGGCTGGGTGCACCTTGCATAGCCCTCTCCCCAGGACGTGTCCAGGCCTGCCCTCTCGTTCACAAGCTTCTGCCATGCCACTCACCTGTCCCTTGCCCCCAACCTAGCACACGACATTCGGAAACTCTATGACAAAGACCCCTTGGGCAATGTCCTCATTGATAAGAAGAGGCTGGAGAAGATTTTGCTACTAAGTTACGTCTGCAACACCCAGGCAGGTGAGCCCAGGGGCCAGGCGCAGGCCGGGCCAGGAACCGGCCATCCCAGGCCCCCCTTCTCAGATCCCCCCAGAGACCTGGTCCAGCCTTGGCCCAGGGTCCATGGCCTCCCCCTCCTCCCCCTGTGCTCTCCACTGCAGAGTATCAGCAGGGCTTCCATGAGATGGTGATGCTCTTTCAGCTGATGGTGGAGCACGACCACGAGACCTTCTGGCTTTTCCAGTTCTTCCTGCAGAAAATGGTGAGGCCCAGGCCTGAGCTCAGAGGCAGAGACCCTCATTCCCCAAATGACCATCTCCTCCAGCCCTGAAACAGCTCTCTGGATCACAGAGGAGTCTGGGAGGCCAAGGCCACACCCAGTGGGGTGGGTAGTAAGTGTGGGGGCGGTGGCAGGTGTTAGAGTTGAGAAGGTGCATAGAGCCATGCTCTGGGTCTAGCTCTCACCAAACCAAAAGAGCATGGCTGGCCAGGCCCAGGCACATCACCCTGCCCTGGCTTTCCCTTCTTCAAGCAGATCTCCTCCCTGCATGCCCTCCAGAGTAAAGCCACCACCCTTCACCAGGCATCCAAGGCCTCCTCTTTGGTCTTGTGTGTCATAGCTCCCTTCATACAACTTGCATTCTGGACACACCAGGGGACTCTGTAGTCCCCAGATACAACCTACACTGATAGTGGAAGGGTTTGAAGGCCCTGATCACTGGACAGCCTTTCCTCATGATGTATGCGAGGCTGCCCTGAGCCCTCCCTTAGCCCTGCCCCACCCCTGCAACAGTGTGCCACTGTCCCTCCTTGTCCTGATTGGCTCTGGCCCAGGAAGATGCACACAGACAGGCACTCTTGCACCCTCAGATTATACAGTCATAGATATAGGTATGTGCATGAATGTGTACACACACTTGCACAAGCACACACGTGTCCCTAGACTCGGGGGTGGGGGGGAGAGCCTAGCCAGGGCCTCCAGAGCTGGAGTTGGGAGAAGAGGGGCTGGATCTTCTGGTGCCCTCAAGCTGAGGGGGACAGACTCCGTTTCCCTCCCTCCCACCCTCCTGTGCAGGAGCACAGCTGTGTCATCAACATTGGGGTGGGCAAGAACCTCGAAATGCTCAACAACCTGATCACCTTCCTGGACCCCATGTTTGCTGAGCACCTGAGTGAGTGGTCCCCACCTCCTGCCACCTCCCCTCCACTCCATCAGGACAGGAATGGGAGGGGAACCAGGACCCCGCCATGGGCAGCGGTTCCCAACCATTTGATCTTTCACCTGGCTAGGTTAGGAATCTGGACAGTTGAAAATCGACCCCAGTCTCCAGGGTGGTTAGAAAAGTAACATCTAGGCTTTTTGTATTTCCCAAGGGTTTCCCTAGCCTCACCTGCGTGCGTTGGCTTTATCGTGTGTGTGTTTCCTCTGACTGTGGCCTTGGCTTCTCTCCCCACAGAAGGGAAGGGTGCAGGGGCTGTGCAGTCCCTCTTTCCTTGGTTCTGCCTCTGCTTCCAGCGTGCCTTCAAATCCTTTGACGATGTCTGGAGACTCTGGGAGGTAAGGCACTCAGCTTGGCACCATTGGGATAGGCCCCAGCTTTTCCTGGCCTCTCCCATTATTTCAGGCTTCAGATGGAGCTCAGTGCTTTGGGGTTTTGTTAGGCCAGAAACCCTGTTCCCACCTTGCTGGAAGAAGCAGGGTCGTCAACCGTTCATGTAATCCAAAGGCCCCACTGGCTGTGCTTTCTGTGGGGCATGGAAGGGATGTTGGGGGCTGAGCCAGCACAAGTGTCTCTTTCCCCAACCCCAACCGCCTCTCTCCACTCTCACTTCCCTAGCCTTCCCTTCCACCAGACTGTTGGCTTCCATGAAGCCCTCTCTCATAAAAGGTGGACTCCTAAAGTGGCCCACCTTTGGGCCATAAGGACCACCACCACCACCACCTCTGCTCTGCCCAGTGGCTGCTAATACCTGCAGCATCCAGCCCAACCATCAGCCTGGCCTTCAGTGCAGGCTAACTCTCACCTGCCTCACCCCTCCCTCCTGGGCTGCTGGTCTCCCTACCCAAATCCATGACCACCCCTAGGCCTTTGGTTACACCCTTGGATTGCTGAATTCCCATCTACTCTTGATTCACCTTGACAAAACTCTATTCACATGCTACAGACAACTTCCCAGTCTCTCCTGATCCCTTAAGCCTTTATCTCTGAATTCCCCTCCATCTCTAGACAGCACAATACCTAGAACCCCAGGGGTACCTGTGCGCACTTGCCTGAGTGAATGAGTGAGTGAATGAATAAGTGAGCAAGTTAGCAGCAAGGTCCAAGAACGGCTGAGCCAGGGCACGTGGGGGCGGATGCCTCACCATCCCGAGGGCACGGGGTATAAGCTAAGACCACTGGCCTGCAGGTGCTGCTGACGGGGAAGCCCTGCAGGAACTTCCAGGTGCTGGTGGCCTACAGCATGCTGCAGATGGTGCGGGAGCAGGTGCTGCAGGAGAGCATGAGTGGGCACGACATCCTTCTGGTGAGACCCCCGCCCCTGGCCAGGATACCCCACCAGCTCCTGGAGGCCCTGACACCCCAACCCTTCCTCAGCTAAAATACCAGGCTCGTGGGGTGCTGGGCTTCAGTGTCCCCTGTGCACTAGGATGGGAGGGGTGTGGAAGCTCTAATGCTCTGAGCACCATTCTAAGGGCTTTTAACAGACCCGTTCTCTGCAGCCTCTTGACACGCCTGACACGGGGGTCTGTAATGGTCATCACCCCTCTGGTGAGCTTGTGAGGAAACTGAGGCTGACAGGGCAGTGATTTTCAGTGTGCCATAAGAGGATCTTAGATGGGCCAAGAAAAGTTTCAGAGATCATTGATTACATTATTTTCAAAAGAATTTCAAAGCACAGTAAATATATTCCTTTTTTTTTTTTTTTACTTTTTCTTTTTGGTCAACATAATTTAAGTGTGCTGCGGAAGTTTAAGTATAGGTTCAAGCATTCTGTGAGATAAAAAAGGTTGAAAAACACTGGTCTACGGCCTCCCAGTTAATGCCATGGACCCAGGATACTTCTGTGACAAAAGGACCTAGAGCTTTCCAACATTTTTTTAAAAAAGCTAAAGTCTTTGTTCAAAAAAAAACTCAGGTTGCACCCCAATTATAAGCCAAGCCTCCTAAGAAGCCCCTGAGATACTTGGTGGAACTCCCTGGAGACCAATATTATGAAAGTACATTTACCAGCCCCCCAAAGTATAAAATTTCAGGCACTGCACCAGGCAGCCTGGGGAGAGATTAGATGACTGCTGTCGGCAAAGCCCTCTTCCCTTGGTGCTGCAGGCAGCTGTCTGTGCCCAAGAGCACAGGGAGACATGCTTGCCCCACCCCCATCCGTGCCCTTCTACAGGCCTGCAACAACCTCATTGACCTTGATGCTGAAGAGCTGATCTCCAGCGCATGCGTGGTTTATGCTGAGCTCTTCCAAAACGATGTGAGTTGCCCCAGTGTTTCTCTTCCTCCTCCTCTGCCTCCTCCAGGAAGCCTACCATCCTCCCCCAAGCCCAGCGCAGGCACATTGAGTGACAACAGTTTGTGCCACGATCTCCGCCACCAGCCCATAGACGTTGCTCTGTGCGGTCTTCTCACTGTTTGCACGTGTAGCTTCCACACCCTAAGCAGACTGAGCTTCCTGACGTTACAGCCCTCAGCTCCTTCTCTGTGTCCATCCCCAAGGACCAAGGGATCTCTCCTGCCCATCCTCAGCCCTCCTGAAAACAGAGAGAGAGAGAGAGAGAATGAACATGTATGGGTGTGTATGGGTGTCCAGCCCCATCCAGTGAGTCTGGCACCAAGGGGCTCAGGAGAATGTCTCTGGAAGTGAAGACTGAGAGTGACAGACCTATGTCTGTCTACCTCCTCTTCCCTAGGTTCCTCAGTCATTAAAGGATTTCTTTCTCTGAGAACACTGCTGCCCACGGTGGACTGATGCCCTCAATAGACAGGGCGAAGGTGACTTAGCCGTGAAGTCAGGATCAAGTCCAAGGGGGCATTAGAGTGAGGGAGTAGGTAATACAGCTGCAGACAAACAGCCGTCTGGACTCATGGTCTGTGGTGAGCAGCGCGTTGCCCTTGACTCTACGGGCAGGAAGCATGTGAGGCGGGTGAGGTGGGACTGTGTGTAAGAAGAGAGGCTAGTTGGGTAAGAGGCACATTCTGAGGCTAAGGGAGGGACACGCTGAGAAGAGAGTGTGCTGGCCACAGCTCCTTTCCAACTGAGATTTCCAGGGCTGCATTAGAGCCACTTCTGGAAGCAAATGGTTAAGGGACGAACCAACTTTGAGAGCCTTCCAGACTCCTGGGAAGACAAAATGGAACATATCTAATAAGGCTTGTTAATTCCTGGACTTGTGTCCCATGAGGAAGGTCTGACCCGGGGCCATTCCCCCGCCCCCCTCTGCTCCTTCATTCCCACCACACCACTCACACAATTAAGTTGTTTTTCCAGAGTTTGCTCACTAGTGTGTGGAAAGACACAGCCTGGAAGGAAGGAATCTCTGACACACAGGCGAGTCCCCTCCTGGTTTCCAAGCCTCCTTGGTCATTGCATTTTCATTTTTCAGCCTGCAAATGTGTCCTTAAGCTAAACTTGCTCAATCTCTCCAAGAAACGTACTCTTTTTTGCCCACACAGGCCGTCTCTCCCTATGCCACAGTCCCAAAGCCCCCAGCCTGCCCCTCACTCTAGCTGGCCTCTGGGAAGGGTGCCCTGAGGGCAGACATGAAGATGGGCCACAGGGGCTGAACTTACAAAGGGCTGAAGGACGGCAGGGTGTCTGCAGAGCTGCTGAACAATGCCTACATGTATACACATGCATACACATTCTCTCTCTCTCTTTCTTTCTCTCTCTCTCTCTCTCTGTTTTCAGGAGGGCTAAGGATGGGCAGGAGAGATCCCTTGGTCCTTGGGTAAGGCATAACCATCCTTCTCACCCTTCAGCCAGCCACCCCTCCCCCTGCTCCCATCCTGTCACTCTCAGTGACCATCACTCAAAAGGCACTATGTCCCCTATTAGTGTCTAGTCTCCTCCCTGTCAAGTGACAATCTGCCATCCATGGCCAGCTCTGAGTCTCTTAGCTTGTCTTTGCAGGGGGTAAGCTGAAGAATGCCCCCTCCCATACACATACAATATCTTTTCCATGTGGCAAAATAGTGTTTGCTGGGCAGGAAGGTACATAGGTAAATTCCTCTTCTCTTCAGCTTTATATTCCTAAGACAGTTTATTTAAATAAAGATTCCTGCATGGAATACAGTTCTCCAAGAATGAAACTTTGTTTGCATTTTGCCAAAGAACCAGAGAACCAGAGTAAAAGACATCTTGCTGAGCCAACCTTCACTGTGGGAAGAGAAGAGTTGATAGAAACATCAGATATGCATCTTCTTTGGTTTTTTGTTTGGAGACAAGGTCTCACTCTGTCACCCAGGGCTGGTGTGCAGTGGCATCAGCTTACCCACAGCAACCTCAAACTCCTGGGCTCCTGCCTCAGCCTTCCAGGTAGCTGGGACTACAGACACCCACCACTGCACCTGGCTAATTTTTCTATTTTTAGTAGAGATGTAGTCTCCTCTTGTTCAGGCTCATCTAGAACTCCTGAGCTCAAGCAATCTACCCACCTCAGCCTCCCAGAGTGCTAGGATTACAGGCAGGATCCACCTCATAAGCCCAGATGAACATTTCTAACGGTTCTTTGGGACTAGTGGCATATGATTTTTGCTTGGAACACACACAATGCCAAATAACTATTTCAAAACTAAAAAAATTAAGAACTTACCCTCTAAACTAATTGTTTCCAAATCTGTTTTTAAAATCACTAGAGCGTGCTCGCTTCGGCAGCACATATACTAAAATTGGAACAATACAGAGAAGATTAGCATGGCCCCTGCGCAAGGATGACACGCAAATTCGTGAAGCGTTCCATATTTTTTTAAACCTTTTATATGAAAGCTATAACCTAATAACAACCTAAAGATATGGGGAGGAGGGAGGGAGAGGGGAGGGGG
>CAUYTI010149175.1:0-17570 GCA_963575145.1 Galago senegalensis
AGCTTCTCCTTCTCCAGCTTCTCCCTCTCTCAGCTTCTCCTTCTCCAGCTTCTCCCTCTCTCAGCTTCTCCTTCCCCAGCTTCTCCCTCACCCAGCTTCTCCTTCTCCAGCTTCTCCCTCACCCAGCTTCTCCTTCTCCAGCTTCTCCCTCTCTCAGCTTCTCCTTCTCCAGCTTCTCCCTCACCCAGCTTCTCCTTCTCTAGCTTCTCCTTCTCCAGCTTCTCCCCCTTTCAGCTTCTCTTTCTCCAGCTTCTCCCTTTCCCAGTTTTTCCTTCCCAGCTGCATGGTCCTTTCTGAAATGAACCTGGTTTCCTCCAAACGTGGCCTTGCCAGGGAATGTCCAAGCTTACCAGCCGGCCCTGTCTCCACTGTTTGCAGCACCAAGGGGCCACCATCAGGACCAGTTTGTTCCTTCACAGGGAAGGAGGGAAGGAGTGTGACCCACCCACTTTGCCCAGATAGGACCCATGTCCTCTGATGAAATCACAGCCTCTGGAGATTAGGACACATGGCTAACATTTGGTTTGTGTTAGCAATTTTTTTTTTTTTAATAAAGAACCGCTTTTGTATTAACACAACTATCCCCAAGATTTTCCCCAAAGGACAGCAAGTTAAAATTCACACTCTGTCCCTGGTGTTTTTACCCCCTTTTAATCTGGGTAAAGAAGAAGTGTTCTGGCAGAAAGGCAGGAACAAGCCTCTGTCCCCAGGCTTTGTGTAGCCAGGACTACCGCTTGGCACATGTGTGCAGAACCCAGTGGCTCAGTTGGAGTTGTTCTGGGCACCCCTCTTCCTGCCTCCAGCTGGCTTCAGTCAGGTGCCCCTGACCTGCCTCCTGGCCAACCTGAAGAGCTGGGAATCCATTGTTTTTCCTGAGACTGTTTGGATCTGTGCTTCGAACATGCAATGCCTTTCAATTTGAGAATTTCTTTTTAAAACAGCTGATCTGAAAAGAACATTCAAAATAGAATTTTCCACTTTTTTATTTTAATTTAATTGTTTGGGTAAGTAATTCACTCGAAGTTCAAAACACATTTTTTAAGGATTTGGTGAAAAGTCTCCCTCCAAACCCCAGGCTCCTTCCTCCTGGTTCTGTCTGGCTTGCTGTCTGCTCTGGCACACAAGGGGGAAGTGGGTGTGCGTGGCCAGAGCACGCAGGTTCCCAGGAGCTGAGGCTGTGACACGGGCCCTGAGCACGCAGTGTGCCATCTGCTTTGATGTACCTGTGTCGGGGATATCGCCTCAGCAGTTGACAGGAATATTCTTCATTCCTTTGCTTTTTTGAGCTTTTTTGAGTTTTTTGCCTTCACACCTGGACTTGGTTATTCCCCTAAATATGGCCACAGCCCTAAGCCAGCACCCCTGGACAGCAGACGGTGACGCCTTTAGAAGCCCCCTTCTCAGCTCTGCCTGGTACTTATTTTCAGAGAATCATCTTTCTTTTACTCCCTGCACTGATTCCTGATTATCTGGAGACGGGAACAGTGTGCCATTGTTCCCCGTTTCCCTGGGCCTGCTCCAAGGACCCCTGGCCCGCGGTATGGAGCGCTGTCTGCCCATGGTCCGCAGCCTGGGTGGTAGTGGGAAGGAGGCACTGCAGGGGAGGGTGGCTGAGGACCTGCTGATGGAGGGTTAAAGAAGAAATGCTTTGGACTTTTGTTGCTGTGCCCTTATTAAAACCCTGCCCCCCCGAGACATGCAGTCAATCAGACGGCCCCATGAGAGGGATGTCCCCTGGCCCCGGCGTGCATGGCGGTGACCCCACGGCAACCAGCATCCTTGTCCCTGTGCTGTCTCCTGGTCCTGCTGCAGCTGCCTCGCTCGGCTTTCCTTCCAGGCTTGTCCTGTTTCTCCTCTGTGCCCACCTGCACCTGCCAAGGCGCTGGGGGCTGCTCAGGGTGGTTCCAGGCAAGTGCGCTTCTCCAGGTTCATGTGTCTGTTTTGACAGGAGAGGTAATAAGTGTTTATTTCCATGCTCCTTTTGTTTATCCACAAGTTATCATCCTGATAGTGGGAATATTAGCATTTTTAACAGGAAACAGCGGGAAAGGATGGCCATCTAAGGATGTGGGCGGGGAAGCTGGCGCTGGACCCACCGCGGCAAGGACACCCTTCTGCTCCTGCGAGGGGCTCAGAGCAGCAAGGGCGGCGACTCCCGTGGACTTTCCCAGGGGGTGGTGGTGGTCACGTTTGTGTCCAGAACACCGGGCTGAAGCCGTGTGACCCTCCGTCCAGTGTGCAGGCAGGAGTTTCTCCAGCTGTGCGCAGCTGTGCTGGCAGTCGTGCCACCCAGGTTCCCAGCCTGCGCTGGCGGGCAGTGCCCAGCAAACTCCCTTGTGGTCCCTGTGAGAATGTTGTGAGTCTCCTTCTCCTTTAGTCAGATGCTCTGTCAAACTTAGATGAACATTTTATGACTTAGATGTTCTGCTTCACGGATAATCACTTTCCAGTGTTCTATGCCTACTGTGGGAATGAACGTAAAGGATGAAAATCTCGGGGTGGCACAAGAGGAGGCCAAAGCTGAGACTGCAGGGACCGGGGGTCCCTTAGAGAGCCAGGCTCAGTGTCCTGAAGGGACCCTGGGCCTCACTCACCGGCAGCACAGGTGCCCCGGAGTGTGTAGTGGGGACAGACACGATTGTCTTTCTGTCCAGCAGGGCCCCTGGGGGAAGCCAGGACAGTGCCCTGCATTTGTTACAGCCGAGGATCCACCTGCGATCTGTCTCCCAGCATTGACCGGCAAGTTGACGCTGTCACACGTGACTTACCCTGGTGGCATGTGATAATCGGCGAGGTGGCAATTATCAATTGTATTTCAATCTACTGTCCTCCTGTTAGCGTTTAGTGTTACTGAGGCTGCAGGGGACTGTTCCCATGAGGGCATTAGGCGCCTCCACACCTGGGCGGCGCCTTGGACATCACCCGCTGTTTGGTACAACCGGCCTCCCCCTCGCCCTGCATCTGCGGCCGGGATGGAAAGGTCAGGTCTTGCTTTCTATTTGTATATTAATTTTCATAATAAAAGTAAATATAGTCCTGTTTCCATTATTACATTTTCAATCCTACTACAAGTTCTACATCTCAAAAGAAAACAGACCCCTGCAGAACGAAAAATTATTGTTAAGGAAGCTCGTGAAATGAAAAATGGAGCGATGACTACCTTTTTGTTGAGTCAAATAGCAAGGCACTCTGCTTAACTTGCAGAGAATTTGTGTAAGTTTCAAAGAGTATAATTTGAAAAGGCATTATATACAGGAACATCCTGCCAAATTCAACACTTAGGAAGAATTGTGTCAGAAGAACAAAATAACGGACTTGAAAAAAATGTGTCTTCTTCAGATGATTTCATTGTAAAATCTGGCTATACGATAGCATAGGTAATAGCCAGAAAAAGAAGACCATCAAAACCATTTCCTGATCAGTTTATTAATCAATGTATGGAAATCAGAGAAGACACAATTTGCCCTGAAAAAAGGTGGGATATTTCTAAAATCAGATAGATGATAGCCAAGCGAATTGAAGAAATTGCAAAATCTACCCAAAGAAATTTGAAGAGTAAAGCTGCCAATTTTAAGTTTTATGCTTTGGCAATGGATGTCCGGAATAACGTAGCAATTATGGCTCAACCTGCAATTTTTATTAGAGATATTGATGACAAGTATGTCACTGAAAAAATGGTTTCTTTAGTGCCACTAAAAGATACAACTAAATCAAAAGATTTTTACAAATCAGTAAAAAAATATGATAAAGCGATTTTCCTTGTCTTTTGTGAACATAACTGTTGTAGTTACTAAAGGTGCCCCAGAGACAGCAGGTAACAGAGAGGGTCTTATAGAAGATGATGCAATTGCCGCCCCAAATTCGCATTTGGTGAAGAATTATTGCACAGTAGATCAAGAAAATTTGAACACAAAAGGTTTAAAAATAGATAATTTCACGCAAAATTGTCATCAAGGCTGACTTTCATAAGGGCCAAAGGATTGAATCACCACCAATTCCAGGAATTCCTTTAAAGTATTGATGCTGACCAAGGTGACATCATTTACTATTTGAGAAGTTAGATGGCTAAGTTGAGGCCAAATGTTGAAAGATTTTATGATTTGTGACATGCTAGCAAGTTGTTTACGGTGTCAAAAACCAAATTTGTGCCAGAACTTGACAAATAAAACTGGCTTATAAATTTAGCATTTTTAGAGGATTTGGTTCTTTTCCTAGAAAAAAAAATTAAAAATAATCTTTAAACTCTTAATTTTCTTTTTGTTTTTCTTTCTTTCTTTCATTTTTTTTAGACAAAATCTCACTCTGCCCTTAATTTTCTTTTTGTTTTTCTTTCTTTCTTTCATTTTTTTTTTTTTTTAGACAAAATCTCACTCTGCCCCCTGGGGTAGAGTGCTATGGTATTACAGCTTGCAGGCAACCTCAAACTCCTAGGCTCAAGCAATCCTCATTTTTTTTTTTTTTTGTAGAGACCCTTGGTTGAGTACTGTGGTGTCACAGCTCATAGCAATCTCCAACTCCTGGGCTTAGGCGAGTCTCCTACCTCAGCCTCCCAAGGAGCTGGGACTACAGGCGCCTGCCATCAAGCAATCCTCCTGACACTACTCTCTGGAATAGCTGGGACTATAGGTGCCCACCACCATGCTTTGCTTGTTTTACTATTTTTATTAGGGACAGAATCTCACTTTTGCTAAGGCTGGTCTGGAACTCCTGAGCTCAGTCTACTGACCTTAACCTCCCAGATTCCTAGGATTTCAGGCATAAGCCATTGCATCAGCCAAATGTTAATTTTTGTATAGTAATTTATTTCAAAATGAACAAGGTGGTTATTCTTAGAATCTAAAGAGAATTTGACAACAATTTTATTCTTTGGAAGTGTTACATATAATTGAATTTGCACTTATGTAGAAAAATATCTTGAGACCATTTAAATTATTTTTAAAATAGCTTGATCTTGATCCTTATTTTTAAAAAAATATGTTTTGACTGTGTGCCATTATTTGAGATAATAAGGACTAATGTTAGTGATTTATTTGGTTTATAGACAGATGAAGTCATGTCAATACATTTTATTATGGGATATTTGTACTTTAGAAAGATCAGATTAGTTAACATCTTCAAGCAAGATATGTCCTAAAACTTCTATTGTATTTATAGAACTTAAAGATGTGAGAAAGTCTTACTAGAACACGTACTTTGGTAGGTTTTCTCAAAGTTGAAAAATAAAAGTTAAAACTTTATTTTGAGATTGTTTTTGGTCTATGCTTTGAAATTTATTTCCCTATTTTGTTTATAAAAACATGTTTAGATATTAAATTTGTTTAGCCTTTAAATGGCTTCATTGAGGGCACAGTTAATCACCTTGGTTCTATAGCTAATATTCATAGGCTATCAAAATGATTAAATAAACTTTTAAAATAAATTATGCAAACATAAATACATGTAATACAATTCTGAGTCATTTTCTACCATCTGCTTCTTTTGAAAGTTCTAAGATCGTATCTCCAAGCTCAAGTCTTGCTGTGTCTTCCCACCTTAGCTCTTCCTTCCCTAGAGGACGGGAGATGATGACCTCTCCTTCAGCCTTTCCTTGGCTCCTGTAACTTTTTCTTTCTCTGGTTCTAAGCTTGCTATTAACGTTTGACACTTAAATGTTTACCTTGCGTGTCTGAAAAACAGTATTTTTTTCTAGGTATCTTGATGTGTCTGAGTTGTTCAACATGGTCCAAGATCTCATGCTGGGGTCATATCATTTCCTTCTCAAAGTTCCCATTTTCCAGCTGGTTGCTCCCTTTATAACGTAAGGTTCACTGAGAAGCCTGGACACAGTTCCTTATTCTGGCATCCTTTTCCTGAGCCTCGACTTCTAAGCTGTCTAAATGGGTTTCCCATAAGAAAAATCAATTCTAATAAAGAAGGTTTTCTTTCAGTAACTGACCTAAGAAACAAAAATTTTGTATTTTATCCACATAATTCCTATGTTGCCCTGATTAGGTTTTGATTACTTAAGAAAACTGAGCTTTAAAATGTTAAGATTTTTTTTTTCTGTATTGTCTTTAACATTTTTTATCATCACCTTTGGTTAAGGAAATTGCTATTATTTTACGATAGCCTGTGACTCTGTTTTGGTCAAACCTTTTGCGACTTTTAACATCTCGGACAAATGTCAGCAAATTCGGATAATTTGGATGTGTGGCCATAATAAGCTTCTGCTTTCCTTTCATTGTGGGAACTTGGTAGGACTTATGATATTTTGTTTGGAATATTAATTTTCATTCAATATGAGAGTCTCTGAATTCCTAACTCAAATGGTTTTAACAGATGTTTATGCTTTGTAAATCAAATTCCTATGAGTCTGATCTTACCTCGGAGTTAATAGATAAGTTCATTTTATAACCTTGCTTTGAACATTTGTTTTATTTGCTCTTATGTTGTTTGAAAGGCTTTTAAGATTGATAAATACCTGTCCGGCTTCATTGCCTTCTGGCCTAGGACATTTAATTGGCTGTAAGTCTTTTGACTTCAAGTCCTGTGGCCACAGGGTCCCCTCAAGGGAGGCGATGGCACTGGGGCAGGTGGCCTCACCACCCCAAGGATGGGGCAAAGTAAAAGTTTGGCCACTGGTGTTGCCTCTGCCAAGTCTTGGCCAAAAGGGGATAGATGTAAATTAAAACAAAACCCTGGGCACCTCCTTCTATGATGGAATGGACCCTGTCTTCACCAAAAAGACCCAAAGAGAAAAACTTAAAATTGATTTTCTACCATGAAGAGAATGGACGTTGGATACCCCTGCTCACTCCCCATTCTGTCAGTCAACAACAACAACCACAGAATACCTGGAACCCAAGAATACCAATGTAGGCACGATCCCCAAGCAAAACCCAAATAGTGGAGGACATACTTAGTCTGGAAATGCTGGCTGATAGCAATGCTGTCTTCAACATTCTGCCTCCTCCTAAATCCCAAGTACTATTTTCTTTGGAAGGGGAAGACCCAACAGTCTTCAGAAAATTCTACCCTCTAGGGAGTTGAGAGAAATAGTTTTAGCCAAGGAAGCAATTTTATAGTATGAGGATAATACCCCGATAGCCAGTCAGACTAAAGCTGAACCACAGCTACCTGCCAGAATTATATCACATTTATTGGTTAACAAAGGATATAAAGTGTCTCAATAAAACACTCAGATCTTACCTCCCACTGTCAAATACTTAGCGTTTGAAATGTCCTCTCAGAATGAGGAAAGGCGGTTCCCACCACCCATAGTAGTGGCTGGGATTCTGGGCTGGGCTTTTCAGGAATTAGATTCTCAACTTCAGGGTAATAGCAAAATCCCTCTATAAAGCCTTAAATAAAAGAGAAAGAAAAAAAAAAAAGTATTGTCTGAACCAGGGAATGCCACAGGCTTCCTTGACTATTAAAAATGAATGACTGGCCCCACATTGGGTCCCTGGACTGATATGTTCCTTCCAGGAAGGCAAGGAGCTGGGCGCAGGGTGCTGGCACTAACTCTGGGCATCATGAGAAGGCTATGCCCTTCTCTCTGCAATGCGGTGAGGTGGTAACAAGGGTTGCCCACTTGTCAGAGAGGGTGGCTGCTTACTCAGGGTGTTTTACTGGAAGTTGACAAGTTTGTTCTGGGGCAACTGGCAGCGATTGTTACCAGGCCTTGTATATCACCCCTAGCAGACAAGAGGGAGGTGTTTAGTTCAGTCCCTGACTGGCTGGCTGGCAAATAGATAACCCTGAGGAGACTCTGCCGTAAAGCAGCCACCGTACTGTCTGCAGACTTTCCCCCATTCTGGAGGTGTATATCCCAGTATGCCCCAGGGGCTCTGGTCTCTGAGGTTTGGGAGATCTGCCTCTGCAGGGCCCGGATGAGCTGCTCCGTGTAGACTGGAGCTGTGGCAGGGGGTGAGGATGATGCACAGCTGGGCGTGCTGTGGTTACCGGCCCCAGCCCTGCTCCCTGGGAAGTCTGAGAACACACACCTAGTACGTCCGGCTTGTGCTGTGGGGACTTCCATTGGCCTGCGTTGAGGTCTCTCAATCTGTGCCTCTTCCACTAACCTATCTGACTGTTGATCAGCTACTTAAAACTGTTTCCACAAATGAGTAGGGAAATTTTAGGATGGAGATTTCATTTGAGGAGCATTGAGGGCTTTGCTGAGACACTTTATATCCCTTGTTATTCATTCAATGTACACAATGATGGCGTGTTGCTGTGATTCTGCATTGAGCTCCCCAGATGAAATATCTCCTGGGAGGGTCCCAGATGGGGATGAGTCCTTCCTTCACACTTCACTCCCTTGGGTGGTCGCCCAGCAACAGGCCTGAGGCCTTGTTCCTCCTTGGACTGTGACTGTGCCTCATTCCAACAGGGCACAGCCCTCGGAGATTCCCCAGGACTGAAGAATGAACTAAGAGGAGGCGGGACTCACGACCAGCTCATGAACCCTGCATGTGTTTTGCCATCTCCTCTCCTAACTACTTGACCCCTTGAGTTGTTTCCCAGAAATGATGGACTTCTGGCCTCAAGTGATGGGCCACCTCAGCCTTCCAAAGTGCTGATGTTACCAGAATTTCACTCTTTGATAGGTCCTTGGTTTTGGGGATTCAAGGAATGAACCCACAGACCATAGATCAGCGGCAAGACAGGATTTTATTAGGAAAAAACACAGAAGAAGTAAAAGGCCCCAAAGCTTCAAGCAGGGGGCGAGAACTAACTGGGGAGTTTCTAGGTGGGCTTTTAATCTAGAGGTTTTAGGCCTTGAGAATTTACAGCTGGCCAGGACTTGGCAAATAGAGACACGTTTTCATCATTAATGAGTGTTACCCACAAAGCAATGAATGCTGTTCCTCCAGGTCAGGGCAAAAGGGCAGGGTGTTCCCCCTTCATGAACTTGCCAAAGCCTAGGAAAACTAGGGCCCCCTGTCCAGCCTTGAATGGGGGGACCCTGTATCAGCTGGGATCAGAGGTGGGAGCCACCAGGCCTGGCCCGAAAGGATGGATTTTCTACAAGAGAAAGGAGGTGAGACTCTGAAGGCCCCAGGGCAGACTTCCTGAAGAAAGCTGGAAGGCATGCAGCCCCACCCCCCAGATGCCCACAACCTGCCCAAGGCAGGTGGCTCCTCCCTTAGAAGCCAGAAATCCCTGAATGGGAGAGAAGGATTTGAGGCGGCTTCTCTGGCTCTCCCAACAAGATGTCTATCGTATAATTACAAATTCCTGCCTCCCTTGGCAAGCCTCGTGCTCTCAGTCCCTGAGTCTCTGTGCAAGGAGTGACTGGACCAGACTAAGACCTTTCGTGGTTCCAAAAACATGAAATCTGTCCAGTTTTCTCTTTCTGACTGTTGGCTTCATTACCGAGGTTGACACAGGCACTGGTTGCCTGAATTATCAATGGTGGGTGCAGCCGTCCATCATCAAGCAGTCGGACCCCACCCTGGCTGCCACCTGGTGTTTTAAGAGCAAGTGCCGCACTGCATAACAGGCCTGCAGAGCCTCCCACAACTCAGTGCATCAGCACGTGTGTTTTGAAACTGGTTGTTTAAGTCCCGAAGAATATACTTTTATTTATTCATCTGTTTTAGCAGTTGAATCCTTAAGAAGAGTGGCACTAAGTTATTCAAATTACGGGGTATTTATTTATAAGGTATTATTGTTTAAGGCCCTTTTAAAAAGTCATTAATGAAGTGTGACCTGGGTTCCTCCCTAACTGGATGGAGGATTTGGACAAAGGGGCCCTGGATTTGTCTGTGCACAGCCCAGTGGCCCTCCCACCAGTGGGCTGCCCCCGTCCTCACCTGGGGACCCCGTTCGGAGTCCCCACTGTAGGTCACTATGAGGCGAGGTGACTTGGGTTCTCAAGAGGGTAACATCACCTCACTGTGTTTCATGTTTTCTTTATGATAAAAATAAACGTCCCAGTGAGGAAACAGTGCTTTTTGTTCTGGGCAACATATTGCTTTTATCATACAAATAATGTATTAGTTCCTCTAGTTTGGCCAAGGGCTGACCTTTCAGATATAACAACTATGGCTGCGTTCTTCTCCCTGTCTGGAGATTGTTTAGTGTGGACATTAATACACTTGTCCACAACCCTTGTGCCCAGAGTGAGTCTGCTGAGCTCCGCCTCCCACTCACTCCGCCTCCCTCAGAACTCCAACGGAGATTCTGAACCCTGCTGCTGCCGTGATTTCAAGCCCTATTCATAGTTAACATCCTGCAACTAAAAATGAATATTTTCTCTCAGATGCTGAATAAAATATTTGCTATATATTGGGTGCTTAGATTGAAAGATTTATTACACAGAGGAGAGAAATGCAGCTGTGGTTAAGCAGATTCGAAATCTGTGAAGCTAGCAAAGCTTTCAAGAAATAAATTGCAATTTCATTGTCAAGCTAAACTTTCTTTTCATTCTTGATTTACACTAAACACAGATCTGGAAATAGAATAGAGACACGTCTCAAAGTAATATGGAAATGAGGGTATAAATTCCCAAACATGATTAAAAAGCTCTTTTGTAAAACAAACAAACAAAAAAAGTAGCTGTGCTGGCTTTTCTGAAAATACTAAAGTAGCACATCTTTTGTGTCAGGTCCATGACTCATAATGTGGGTAATTGTTTTCAAATTATAATCTTCAGCTCTGTAAGTCCTATTTACATTGCAAATGAGAAATGTCATTTAAACAGAGAGTGTCACGTGGAGTGAGGCTGCCCCTGGTCTTAAGGGTCACGGGTTCTAAAGCTGAGTTTGGAGACCCATCCTGAACTTTCAGGACACTTGAGGAGAAATTCGGATTTACCACAAATCTGTGTTTTCTCTTTTTAACTCAGGTAAAAATATATTAGAATGCTTAAGCTCAAGACAGGTTTATTACTGGGCATTAGAATGAATCTTGCTTTACATAACATGGTGGAGAAACGCGTTTTAAAGGCTCTGTTGTAACCAGTGCTGGACGCGCTCTGCTTCAGAGCCATTAGATTAACCAAGAAGGAAAGTGTTTTAATGATGGAAATGTGAACCAAATCTGTGGTTTTTAACTTAAAATGTGATAAGCTGACTGGAGGGAGACTGCCAGGACACTCACGTCTGGACGGTTTGTATGGATCCAGTGAATGCATTCAAAATAGTTCAGTTTTCAGGCAGTTTGGGGAACTTAAGCTGCATTGAAATCAAAATAAATTTGTGCCTGTGAACTTCGTGAACTTGACGGCACACTAGGGAGTCACCAGGACTACACGTTGTCTTCTAAGAAATGAAAATGAGACGCAAGGAGGCAGCAGTCGGCTGCGTCTCCTGAGGACTCAGCACAGTGAGCAGGAGGCAGGAGTCCAAGGTGCCAGGGTCACTGGTGAGCAGTAGGGTGGGTGGAGGAGCTTGGAGGAGCTACTCCGCTGGGTCCCAGCAGGCGCCCCTCTCCTGGCCTGGCCGTGAGGATCTCAGGCCCTTGAACTTCATCTTTGTGGACCTGGGATGTTGAGGAAAACAACAAGTACAAACCCTTGCAGGCAGCCTCACGCTGCGGTGGGGTGGTGTGCTCTCAGGGCTGGGCCTTTCTCCCTCTCTGCCTGTCAGTTTCCCTGGTGGCACAAGATAAGGAGACTTTAAGGACCCTGGATCTCCAGTGGACAGATCTACCGCCACCACCCCCACACTCTGTTGACCTTCTGCTGAGGAAGCAAGAATGCGTCCTGGAGCCTCAGGAGAAAGCATCTCCCATCGAGGACAGCTGCTGCTTGCTGGTGCAGCGTCCAGGTGGGGGCAGCGCAGGATCGAGCCCCCCGCAGTGTGGCACCTGGCCAGGACCCTCCCTCCCAGAGCACCTCATGGCAGGCACCATATCCCACACAAAGCTGTCAAGAAATCTGCAGACACACGGATGTGTCTACCTGTGCTATAGAATTGCTATTCTATCAGGAGATTAGATGACATTTAACATAAATCTATAATCTATATGCAAGTAAGTCACCCCAAATACAAAGGGCCACAGGTCAGAGAAATGCACAAACGGAGTGAACTTTCCTAGTTACCTGTCAGTTTATCCCCTGACTGTTTCTCTGAGCTACCTGGGTTTGGGCCTTTGATTCCCCACATCGACAGCCCTACTGTCTATTACTGGAGGCTACCACGTCCCTCTTCCCATTTGCTCAGAATTTCATAGAACCTGGAGTGGAGGAGCCAAACTTTGTCCTCCTAATGTTCCCAGAGTGAGTTTGGGGCGTCTGGGTCTGCAGGTGCCTGCTGAGCTGCCTCCCCCTTCCTGCACTTGAAACACAGCAGTGCATGTGATGTCTTCACGGACTTCACGGACTTCACACACACACACACACACACACACACACACACGAGCACATTCATACACGGGCTACCTATTGTAATTTTGATGCCTACATAGATACATATGTATATTTATTATTATAATGGGTAATCTAGTTAACGATTGAAATCATGTGCCTGGTGGTCTCCAGTCCACTTGGCGACTTCCTCTGCTCAGCAGACGCTCTGCTCCTGTCGTCTCACAGAGATGTTCACACACACGGAAGCTTTCAGGGCGCTCCTCCCTTCCCTTTTCATTTCTGCACATAGAATTACCTGCCCTCTGTGTCTTGCCCCTCTCCACTGTCACTCGGGAGCGTCCAGAGCTCCTCCACATCCTCATACTTCTCTACACGGTGCAGTGAGCCTCGGTGTTTTATTTAACCTGGGCATTTTTAATGCACATTTGGATGATTATAATCTAATTTTTAATATTAGAAACAACTTTTCAAAATATCAGAAACAAACAATACCTGTACTTTTAAATATAATTTTTTTTTTTTTTTTTTTTTTTTTTTGGAGACAGAATCTCATTCTGCACCCTGGCTAGAGTGCAGTGGCTTCATAGCTCAGAGAAACCTCAAACTCTCAGACTCCAGCATTACTCCTGCCTCAGCCTCCTGAGCAGCTGGGACCGTAGGCACCCAGCATTATGCTTCCCTGCTTTTCTGTTTGTAGCAGAGATGGCATTTCTCTTTGCTCGGGCTGGTCTTGAACTCCTGAGCTTGGTGATCCACCTGCCTCAGCCTCCCAAGCATGTCATTTGCTATGTGCATTCAGGTAGGTACAACCTTCAGCACATGGGTCAGGTTGAATTTTGTGAGGGCTTTTTAGCTCACCTTGGTAGTAGATATTATGAAATCTATGCACAGACCTTTCCATTGCCTGTGAGCTTTCAGTACCATTTGTATATTTAATGTATGGCCCAGGACAATTCTTCTTCCTCAATGTGGTGGAGAGAAGCCACGAGGTTAGACACCCCTGGGCTCAGCTGGGGTGGACTGTGAACGCAGTTGTACCTTCCAGGGGTCCTGCCAAGCCACTCAGCAGGGAAGTCAGGCCAGTGACTCGAGTCACAGTGGGGTCTGGGGAGTGACTTTCCTTCCCACTCACCACAGAGGACACGCTTGCCTTCCAGACTCTGTTCGCAGGTCAGTGACAGTGAGACATGAGGTCTCACTCCCAGTTCTCCTATGTAAGTGAGGTCTGGGGTCTGGGTGTCGGTTTCAGAGACATGCTGTGAGCTGCCCCACGAGATCCCGGTTCACCTCTGTCCACTCATTCTTGTCTGCTGGTCCTTCTCTTATAAATTGGTGGGGATCCTTTACCTCCTAGGAAGAGGTTGCTTGGTAGTAATCTAAGTGGAAAACACTTTTTACTTTGCTAATGAATTTTTTTCCCCATGAAGAAGTGTTTTATTTGTAAATAGTCCCATTCATCAGTTTTTTCTTTGTGGACTTTTGGACGTGTATCATCACTGGGAAAGGTTGTTCCCACGCTGTCTTCTACGGTTTCAATTATTAACGGCAATGCCTCTTCAATCCACCCAGATTTTATCCTTTTTATGTGGTGAGGTCTGAAGCCTGTTTTTTTTTTTCTTACTTATACATGTGTATATTAGGTTTCCACTTTTGCCTTCACAGAATTAAAAAGGCTAAAATCTAATGGCAGTAACAATATTTAACGTAAGGACTGAAAACAAAAACCTCATAAACAATGAATGAAGATAAATACATTCAGAAAAGAAATCAGACGATTGCTGCAATGAAATATTAAGCAATAATAATAGTAATAATGCAAAGAAAATAAAGTTCACATTGTCAGATAGAAGTATGTCTATTATAGAATACTTTGATCAATTAACTTCTTCTTATTTTGTTTTTTCCAAAATCTCAAAAACATAGACAATTAATATTTATAAATTAAGGTAAAAGATAATTTCAAAAAAACAGATCATGCCAAATCTTGCAGACAATAGAAAAATAAATACTTCAAAATCATTCTACTTAATCTGGATACACCTGATATTAAAATTGGAGAAAATACATTATTATAAAGGGGAAATTACAAACATATTTCACTTATAAATGAGGATGCAATATGAAACAACATATTAACATGTTGAATTAAAAATTAATGTTTAAGTAATGTACTTTGGTCCAAATTAAATACAATTTATATGAGAATTAGTCACTATTTGGTTCTTTTTGTTTTTCCTTGACCACACCCTCTCCCTCCTTCTCTGTCCAGTTTCCCCTTCCCCCATGCCCCACCATGTCATAAATTGTCATTAATTATCCTAATATCAAAGTTGAATACATAGGATTCATACTTCTCCATTCCTGTGATACTTCACTAAGAATAATGTGTATAATAATACTTCACTAAGAAGAACCACCTCCATCCAGGTTAGTACAAATGCTGTAAAATCTCCATTATTTTTGATGGCTCAATAATATTCCATGGTATACACATGCCATAGTTTACTGACCCATTGCTGGGTTGAAGGACATTTAGGCTGTTTCCACATTTTAGCAATTGTAAATTTGGCTGCAATAAACAGCCTAGTACAAGTGTCTTTATAATAAAAGGTTTTTTTTTTCCTTATGGATAGATGCCCAGTAATGGAATTGCAGGATCAAATGGGAAATCTAGGTTGAGTTCTTTAAAGCTTTTCCATACTTCCTTCCAAAAGGACTGTATTAGTTTGCAGTCCCACCAGCAATGCAAAAGCGTTCCTTTCTCTCCACACCCACGCCAGCATCTGCAGTTTTGAGATTTTGTGATATAGGCCATTCTCAATGGGGTTAGATGATATCTCAGGGTGGTTTTAATTTTGCATTTCTCTGATTATTAGGGATGATGAGCATTTTTTCATATGCTTAGTAGCCATTCATCTATTGGCTTTAGAGTAGGTTCTATTCATGTCTCTTCCCCACTGATGAATGGAATTGTTGGTTTTTTTCTTGTAGATTAATTGAAGTTCTGCATAGATCCTGGTTATTAGACTTTGTCTGATTCAACATATGCAAATATCCTTTCCCATTGAGTAGGTTGTCTATTTGCTCTGGTTGTTGTCTCCTTGGCTGTACAGAAACTTTTCAGTTTCATTAAACCCCATTTGTTTATTATTGGTGTAGTTGCTGTTGCCATGGCAGCCTTCCTCATAAAGTCTTTCCCTGGGACAACATCTTCCAGTGTTTTTCCTATTCTTTCTTTGAGAATTTTTATCATTTCATGCCTTAAATTTATTTAAATCCTTTATCCATCTTGAATCAATTTTTGTGTATAGAGAAATGTGCAGGTCTAATTTCAGTCTTTGACATGTGGATATCCAGTTCTCCCACCACCATTTAGTAAATAGGGAGTCTTTCCCCCAGTGGATGTTTTTGTTTGGTTTATTGACGATTAGGTGGCTGTAAGTTGTTGGTTTCATTTCCAGGTTTTCTATTCTATTCCAAATATCTATGTTGTAGCAGCCCATATAGCTTTTGGCTAGGAGGGGTGAGAGTTATAAGAAATACCTGTATGGTTCAATAATAGAATAGCTTGGTGAAAGGGCATGGAGATAGATTTAGCTCTCCTAACAAGCATGAGAGCTCATGAGATGCGAGCATTGGTGAATTAGCAGTCTCTACACCTGTGATGGTGAGAGGCATGAGATCAGCCTTACATTAGTCTGGAGAGGAAGGCAGTCAGGAGCATGTGCATTCTTTCACAGACCCTCATACGCTGACTCTGTCTCCTCCTGCCTGCAGAAGGCTAGCACAGGGACTCTCTGCTGAAGATTACTAAGCTCTGCTAAAGACTAAGATCTATCTTTCTAAGAAGACTGCTTTACTCTCTTTAAGACTCTCTCTCTCTCTAGTGAAGGTAGATAGCCCTCAGGCACCTAAAAGAAACTGTTCCCGAGCAAGGTAGCTTAGTGGTCTGCCTCCGGAACCTACCAAAGCTGGGCCTGAGACCTGGCCAGTCCCAGGCCCTGACACTATGTCTCTATTTTTGTGCCAGTACCATGATGTCTTGACCACTATGGCTTTGTAGTAAGCCTAAAATCTGTATAGTGATATCCCTAGCTTTGTTTTTATTACTAAGAACTACCTTAGCTATACTGGGGTTTTTCTGGTTCCATACAAAATGCAGAATCATTTTTTTCCAATTCTTGAAAGTAGGATGTTAGTATTTTAATAGGGATGGCATTGAATTGGTAAATTACTTTGGGAAGTATAGACATTTTAGCAATGTTGATTCTTCCCAGCCATGAGCATGGTATGCTCTTCCATTTGTTGATGTCCTCTGCTACTTCCTTTCTTAGGGTTTCATAAAGAATCATTCAGAAAATTGATGAAACAAGGAGTTGGTTTTTTGAAAAAATAAATAAGATAGATAAGACCTTGGCCAGACTAACTGGAAGTAAAAAAGTAAAACTCTAGTAACCTCAATCAGAAATGATAAAGGGGAAATAACAACTGATGTCACAGAGATACAAGAGATTATCTCTGAATACTACCAGAAACTTTATGCCCAGGAATTTGACAATGTGAAGGAAATGGATCAATATTTGGAACCACACCCTCTTCCTAGACTTAGACCAGATGAAATAGATCTCCTGAACAGACCAATTTCAAGCACTGAGATCAAAAAACAATAAAAAATCTCCCAACAAAAATATGTCCTGGTCCCAATGGCTTCACACCAGAATTCTATCAAACCTTCAAGGAAGAGCTGACTCCTATACTGCAGAAATTATTCCAAAAGATTGAGGAGGAAGAAATCTTCCCCAACATGTTCTATGAAGCAAACATCACCCTGATACCAAAATTAGGAAAAGACTCAACTAAAAAGGAGAATTTTGGACCAATTTCACTAATGAATATAGATGCAAAAATTCTCAATAAAATTTTAGCTAATATAGCACACCTTATCAAAAAAGTCATAAATCAGGGTTAAGTTGGTTTTATCCCAGGAATGCAAGGCTGGTTTAATATACACAAGTCTATAAACGTTATTCACTATATCAACAGAAGTAAAACCAAGGACTACATGATCCTCTCAATAGATGCAGAAAAAGCATTTGATAAAATCCAGCATCCTTTTTTAATTAGAATACTGAGGAGTATAGGCATAGGTAGTACATTTCTTAAACTGATCGAAGCTATCTATGACAAACCCTCAGGTACTATTTTACTGAATGGAGTAAAACTGAAAGCTTTTCCTCTTAGAACTGGAACCAGACAAGGTTGTCCTCTGTCA
>CAUYTI010149176.1:0-41278 GCA_963575145.1 Galago senegalensis
GCCAGGTGTTGTGGCGGGTGCCTGTAGTCCCAGCTATTTTGGAGGCTGAGGCAGGAGACTCGCTTGAGCCCAGGAGTTGGAGGTTGCTGTGAGCGTGATGCCATGGCACTCTACCCAGGGGGATAGCTTGAGGCTCCGTCTCAAAAAAAAAAAAAAAAAAAGAAAAAGAAATGAACACAGAAAAAAAAATACACTGTAAATGTAATCAAATCTTTGGATATTGAAATCTTTAAGCCTATTTTTTCATTTTCCCACTCTAAAACAAACTTTTCCTAAGTTTTGACTTTTGCCATCATAAATATCGACTTACCATACTTCTTGGGACTTCCTGGTATGCCCAGCTCCTTCTACCCTTTTTATTTTCATAAAAATACTTTAAAGTTTATCTTCTTAAGTAGGCAAAACTATACAAAATTCAAAAGGTAAAAAGGAATATGCAGTGAATGTTTTTTGTTTTCTGTTCCTAGCCATTCATTTTGTTTATGGAAGCAGTGGTAGTTATACATTTTTGTGTATTCATTCAGTGGTACTCTGCACATACACTAGCAAGTGCATGTATATGTTTATGTAATTTTTAACATAATTAGCAATATGTTATCCTTTTTTCTACTTTGAGATGATTCATGTGAATATTTAAATACCTTCCTTAGAACATTTTGCAACTGTTTCTTTCTTTCTTTCTTTCTTTTTTTTTTTTTTGAGACAGAGACTCAAGCTATCCCCCTGGGTAGAGTGCCATGGCATCACGCTCACAGCAACCTCCAACTCCTGGGCTCAAGTGAGTCTCTTGCCTCAGCCTCCCAAGTAGCTGGGACCACAGGCACCCACCACAACACCTGGCTATTTTTTGGTTGCAGCCATCATTGTTGTTTGGTGGGCCCGGGCTGGATTCGAACCCACCACCTTAGGTGTATGTGTCTGGTGCCTTAGCCACTTGAGCCACAGGTGCCGAGCCTGCAACTGTTTCATAATTTATTTAGTAGCCCCCACCAGTGGTTTTATGGATTGTTTCTAATCTTCTGCTGTTCCAAACAGCATTGCAACGAAGTCTCTTACATACATATTCAAGTATCTAAAAGAGGAATTCCTAGGTTAAAGGGTATGTGCTTTTATAATTTTGATAGTCTTTTCTGCCAGCCTTTGTTAATCTCTGCTTTTCTTAACATGATTTTGTCTTGTCTCAGTTTCTTTGTATATGGCATGTGTTTCTGCCCACAGTATTTGCTTTTGTGGTCCCTGTCTCTTCTCTTTAGATTCCAACTTAATGCTAACACTATTCAGGAAAGTCTCTTGATAATTCAAATCAGATGTTTTATGTATAGCCTGATTTATTTACTTGGCCTTCCCAATACAGAACTTTTAGTTTTTTTAAATCAGTTTTTATTATAATTAATGTTTTAAAATGATAAGTTACTGAAACATTCTTATATTTGCTGGGTGTTCTCAGTTTTATAGATAATATATAATGTATTATATCAAATCTATAAGTAGATCTCTGCATGTAATATTTTAATAATATTTGGGATTATTTATAAATAGAGAAAGACTTAGGGCAGCACCTATGGTTCAAAGGGGCAGGGCACTGGCCCCATATGCCGGAGGTGGCAGGTTCAAACCCAGCCCTGGCCAAAAAACTGCAAAAAAAAAAAAAAAAAAAAGAAAAGCAGTAAATAGAAAAAGACTTAAAAATACTATACT
The DNA here is from genome assembly GCA_963575145.1 of Galago senegalensis. Classification (NCBI taxonomy): domain Eukaryota; kingdom Metazoa; phylum Chordata; class Mammalia; order Primates; family Galagidae; genus Galago; species Galago senegalensis. Next base: position 1,699 of record CAUYTI010149176.1, read on the forward strand.
GTTGGCTTGGTACCCATAGCTCAATGGTTAGGGTGCCAGCCACATATACCAGGACTGGTGGGTTTGAACCTGGCCTGGGCCTGCTAAACAGCAATGACAACTACAACAAAAAAATAGCCAGGCATTGTGGCAGGTGCCTGTAGTCCCAGCCACAAGGGAGGCTGAAGCAAGAGAATTTCTTAAGCCCAAGAGTTTGAGGTTGCTGTGAGTTGTGATGTCATAGAACTGTACAGAGGGTGACATAGTAAGACTCTGTCTCAAAAAACAAAACAAAACTATACTGTTGATAATTTTATATTTAAACCATATTCTTCTAGCAAGGAATTTTGCTATTACATTTGTGAGAGTTTATAAACAGAAATTCATTTTTTGGTGTTTTTGTCTTGAGGACACTTGGTCATCAGTGGTGCCAAATACTGGACAGGAAAGCAAAATTTAACTTATTTTGGTTTTATAAGTATTTTGGCCACAACAAAAACTTAGAATTCTTTGAATTCTTTTATAAATGTTAAATAAAGTTATTTTAAATATGAACAGAACATAATACTCTAATGTATATTAGGCATTTTAGAGGGAGTTTATTCTAAATGATGAAATTTAATTCTATAGAGCAGTGATTTTTTTCTTTTTGTTTTGTTTTCTTTCTTTTTTTCTTTTCTTTTTTTTTTTTTTTGAGACAGAGTCTCACTTTGTTGCCCTGGATAGAGTACCATGGTGTCATAGTTCACAGCAACCTCAAACTCTTAGGCTCAAGCAATTCTCTTGCCTCAGCCTCCCAAGTGGCTGGAAGGACAGGCGCCCACCACAACACCCAGCTTTTTTTTTTTTGAGACAGTTTCACTATGTCGCCCTCAGTAGAGAGCTGTGGCTTTACAGCTCATAGCAACCTCAAACGCTTGGACTTAAGTGATTCTCTTGCCTCAGTCTCCCAAGTAGCTGGGACTTACAGGCACCTGCCACAATGCCTGGCTATTTATTTTTGTTATAGTTGTCATTGTTGTTTGTAGCAGGCCCAGGTTGGGTTCTAACCCACCACCAGCCTTGGTGTATGTGGCCAGCGCCCTACCTACTAAGCTATGGGCGCTGCCAACATCTGGCTGTTTTTAGAGACAGGGTCTCATTTTTGCTCGGGCTGATTTCAAACCCATGAGCTCAGGCAGTCCACTTGCCTGGGCCTCCCAGAGGGGCTAGGATTACAGGCATGAGCCACCGTGCCCGGCCTAGAGCAGTGATTTACAGCTGGTGTGTCACAGAACACTGGTGTGCTGTGAGAGGATTTTAGGTGTGAAAATTTTTAGAAAACTTTTAAAGATCATTAATTAACTTATTTTTGAAAGAAGTTCAAAGCATAGTAAGTATATATTTTTTTGTACTCCTTTTTTAAATTAACAATTTAAGTGTATTATGGAAGTTTAACTATAGGTTCAAGTGTGCTGTGAGATAAAAAAGGTTGAAAACACTGCTGTAGAGGCATATCCTTTTCCTTGTTGGTCTTTGGCATTTTACAGATTCTATACTGGCCCTGTCAAATACAAAGAATAGTCAGTAATGCTCAGGTATATGGCACAGTTATGCACATGTGGCATCATACAGATACCCTGTGTGTCTATATGCAGGGATGTCTGTTTCACTGTTTGGAACATCTACTTTTCACACTCTGGCGGTGGAAAGCAACATTTTCTTTGATCATTTCTTAGTCTTTGGAATTTGGGCAAATTTAGTTTGTACTCATTGTGGAAAGTTTGTGAAGAGAATGTTGCCCTGGGCTTGCTGTCCAGGGCATTCAGTGGCCTTTCTTGGCCCCCCATTCAGAGGATGCTTCAGGATCCTCAGGCTTTTAATGTTGCAGGGTGCTCTCCAGCAGTGATTTCTCACAACATTTTTATGACATAGATTTTCTGTTGCCCCTGCTGTGGACATTAAGGAGAGGTGGTAATCTTTATCTGAGGTCACAAACAAGTAGAGAAGGAAGTGTCGAATTTGGAGCCACTGTTTTTTCCCTTCTGTCTTTCTCTCTTAATTCTGATCTGTCACAGAGAGACCAGTTGGTTCTTCATAAATTCATTTCTTCACTAATTCACAAACACCTGTTGGGTGACTTTGCTGAAATATGTATACGAAACATGAACACTGGCTCGGCGCCTGTGGCTCAAGCGGCTAAGGCGCCAGCCACATACACCTAAGGTGGCGGGTTCGAATCCCCAGCCCGGGCCCACCAAACAATGATGACAGCTGCAACCAAAAAATGGCCAGGCGTTGTGGCGGGCGCCTATAGTCCCAGCTACTTGGGAGGCTGAGGCAGGAGACTCGCTTGAGCCCAGGAGTTGGAGGTTGCTGTGAGCGTGATGCCACGGCACTCTACCCATGGGGACAGCTTGAGGCTCTGTCTCAAAAAAAAAAAATAAAGATACTATTTACAAAAGCATCATAAAACATGAACTATGTCAAGAAAAACTTAATGACACATGAAAGTACTGGATAGCAGTACTATGGATTTGTCACCAGTCTGAGTGTGGCTAACTGGGAGTGAAACCAAGAGCCCAGGCAGTGGGGGGGAGGGTGGTCTGGAATTTCAGTTGGACAGTCAAGAACCTGGGGATATAAAGCATTGGGAAAGCTGAAGGCTTTCAGTGCAACAAACTCCACAAGCATAGCCAGAGATCAAAATGTAAGTCTTTATTACTCAAGGACAACTTGGAATTCAGCAGTGCCTAGTTTCATGAGGGCATGTAGTGTGACTCATAATTGTCAATACAAAATAACCATAAACCTGGGCTACTGCCTAGGTTACTTTTGAAGACACTCAGCTACATAAAACCTGACTTGCTTCTAAAAACGTGAGCCACATTTTTTTTTTCCCTGAAAATATTTCCCTTCCCTCTTTGCCTTGCACCCAACTTCTTGTCTTCTTGGGGCTTCTTCTTCTTTCTTTTTTTTGTTAGAGACAGAGTTTCACTTTGTCGCCCTCCGTAGAGTGCTGTGACGTCACAGCTCACAGCAACCTCCACCTCTTGGGCTTAGGTGATTCTCTTGTCTCAGCCTCCAGAGTAGCTGGGACTATAGGTGCCTGCCACCCTCAGTATATGGGGCCAGTGCCCTGCTCACTGAGCCACAGGCACTACCCATTCTTGGGGCTTCTTACTGTCTAGGTAACATGTGGCTTGGGCCTAGCTGGAAACAACCAGTACCTGGGCCTGAGTCTAAGCATGTGGCTTCTAAAGCCTGCCTGACCTGGCTTGGGGCCTATCTGTAGCACTCAGTGGTGGCCTGGCTAGCAGGTAAATCATACTAAGCTAGCTCACAGGTCTCCAGTAAAGCTATAGACACTGGCCTGAGGGGATATCTTGCTAGACTTTCTGGGGGATCTCAGAACGTTTCACTGCTTGATGTGGACTGAACCACAGGACCACAAGACAGTCATACTTCACTTTTTCAAATTATAAGCATATGGGAGGGCTCTGGCCCTCATGTATTTCTGTGCAGAGTGGCTACTTTCTCTTCAGGACTTTAGAAAAGTCCAAAGCAATGGGCTAAAGGCCACAGACACCCTGCCTGCCTTGAAGATGAACTGGCTCCCTGTGGCATCCCACAGCCCAGTGGCCCACTGCACTCTTCCCCTGGCCTGTGCAGCCAGCAGCCTTTGACATGTACTTCCCCCACCCCAGAATACTGAACCAATGGCAGGTCTCTGAGATGTCCTGCCCTATTAGCGGGTTCCCCTGAGCCTGGCAAGCTGGCCCTAGGTCCTGCCTGTGTGCACATCCTTAGGACAACATGGGTGACACCTTTCTCTCCTGATAAGGTCCCACCCCATTGCCTACAGGCTGATGAAGGTTCAACCACCATGAGAACTTTTGACCATGAGAACTTTGACTTCCGGGTTTGAGGGATCTGCCCAGGTGAACAAATCAGCTCTGAAATTCATCACTCTCTTCCGGCCCCTGCCTGTTTTCCTGTTCCAGGCCCAAGCCTACGGAAGAAGAGGAAATGCCACTTAGCAAACAGGAGAAAAAACCCTGAAGCTTGTGGGGTGCTATTAGGTTTTGAGGGTTTCTAGTTCTTTTTTTTTTTTTTTTTTTTTTAGGGTTTCTAGTTCTAAGCAGTAGCTCTTCAAATAGTATCTAAAGGCTCGGCGCCTGTGGCTCAAGTGGCTAAGGCGCCAGCCACATACACCTAAGGTGGTGGGTTCAAATCCAGCCCAGGCCTGTCAAACAACAATGACGGCTGCAACCAAAAAATAGCCGGGCGTTGTGGCGGGCGCCTGTGGTCCCAGCTACTTGTGAGGCTGAGGCAGGAGACTCACTTAAGCCCAGGAGTTGGAGGTTGCTATGAGCTCTGATGCCATAGCACTCTTCACAGGGGGACAGCTTGAGGTGCTGTCTCAAAAAAAAAACAAAAACAAAAACAAAAACAAAAACCAAATAGTACCTAAAATGGAAAATTCCTGCTGGGCTTCAGTTTCCAGGAGCATGGTGTGTGGGGTGGGGTGGGCACTGGCACTTCAGGTCAAGGCAAGGTCCTATTGTTGGTGTGTGAAGGAGCTGGGACAGGGTCTTCTTTTTTTTTTTTTTTTTTGAGACAGAGCCTCAAGCTGTCCCCCCTGGGTAGAGTGCTGTGGCATTACAGCTCACAGCAACCTCCAACTCCTGGGCTCAAGCGAGTCTTTTGCCTCTGCCTCCCAAGTAGCTGGGACCACAGGCGCCCGCCACAACGCCCGGCTATTTTTTGGTTGCAGCCGTCATTGTTGTTTGGTGGGTCCGGGCTGGGGATTCAAACCCGCCACCTTAGATGTACGTGGCTGGCGCCTTAGCCAGTTGAGCTATAGGCGCCGAGCCAGACAGGGTCTTCTTAAGGGAGGTGTAGGGGACAGGTTGGGATCCCAGACACTGTTAGAGAGAGTGGCCTGCCTCACCATTTCACACCTCCAGTGAGTGGGGGCCTGGTTTGTCTGTGTAGTCAGTGCTCTGCTATTTGGGGCTGGCCTCAGGAAGTGTGCCTGAGCACCCCAGAGGCTGGCTATCAGGCTGTAGAGGCAGAGTTAGAGCAGTCCCTGGATACCTGGGAGGGAGCTCGATGATAACAGCTGGAGGCTGTCCAGGACCCCATCTTCATACAGCGCCAGCTTCTGCACCATCTTCTGTCGGGCTGGGTTGATGACAATCTGTGGTGGCTCCGATGACATAGAGCTGCCCAGGGGTGATCCTGGGGTGGAGATAGCACCCTCTTAGCTGTTCCTGGAAACACCTCAGTGACACTTCAAGCTTCACCAAATCTTTTCAATCCCCAGCCTAACACCTGCCTCTCTGGCTTCAGGACAGAATTCCTTCATGAAGTGTGAGGTCAGGGCCCAGAGTAGGCTATGCCATGGACCTAGCTCTTGGGCTTCCCTGGACAGAACCTGCCTTGTAGGCCGGGAGTGGTGGCTCACGCCTATAATCCTAGTACTCTGGGAGGCCAAATCGGGTGGACTGCCTGAGCTTGCAGGTTCGAGACCAGCCTGAGCAAGAGCAAGGCCCCCATCTCTAAAAATAGCCAGGCATTGTGGCCAGCACCTGTAGTCCCAGTTACTTGGGAGGCTTAGACAAGAGAATTGCTTGAGTCCAAGAGTTTGAGATTGCTGTAATCTATGACACCACAGTATTCTACCAAGGGTGACAAAATGAGACTCTATCTCAGAAAAAAAGAAAACCTGCCTTGTTCCTGGCTTTCAGGAGTGGGATGGGGAAAAAGGCCTAGAAGGTGAGCTCCTGGCCTCTGATCCATTGGGGAGGGGAAAACAGGACAGCACTGGCCATCCTTCATGCCCCTTTCTGTGGCCTCAAGCTTGCCAAGGACAGAGTGAGTTGACCATCTGGCCTCCGTTCTCATTTCCCAGAAGGCCAGGGTGGGGAATGTGGGGGCTGTTGCCTAAGGAAGTCCCTGGTCCCTCTTCTGTCCCTGCAGCTACCTTCCATGGCTGTGGGCCGGAGCCCTGGGCCACTGCCCCAGCTTGACTCTCCAGCAGTGTCCCCCTGAGTACAGTCAGTCTCCCTGAGGGGTGCTGGGCCTGGAGAACAGCTTGGGGTCAAGTGCCAGGAGTGCAGGGCAGCAGAGAGGCCGTATACACTCTCATCGCTCTCCACGGGCTGGTTGGGGCCTTTCTTGAACTGCTCTGTAACCTGGGCTGGTGTTCCTGGTGGCACTACCAGGGGCTGCCAAGGGGTACCCGCACTCTGGGCGCTGGTGGCAGTAGACATGTAGGAGTTCTCCTGTGGGGAAGGGGGGATGCAACTCGTGGCCTCTGGCTGCTTAGGCAGCCCTGCTGCTGCCTGCAGCCTCTCCAGCCTCTCGTACACCTGCAGGGAGAGAAAAACAGCTCTCAGGGAGAGCAGGGCCAGTACTCCTGGGTGTGCCAGGTCAGGTCAACCTTGGTCTCAAGATGGTAGCAATGGCTTGGCATTCTGTGGTCAAACCACAAGAGCTGCTCTAAGTTGCCAGTAACCTGCCCCAGGACTCAGGCTGCCACCCTGGGCCCTGCATAACTATTCTGGGGGATGCAGGAACCACTGACCTGGCACACCCTGTAGCTGGGGAAGTGCTGTTCCTTGCCTCTTTGTCCTTGCCACAAGGAGTCCTGTGAATCATGGCTACCAAAGCCAAAGACTAAGAATGGCTTCTCTTTCTCATCCAGAAAGAACTTCACTGCCCTGCTGCCTTCAAATGGGGTTTTTCTAATATTTAGCTGTCACCAGCCTTGCGGAACAAGGCTGGACAGAAAAGGGGAGATGCAGTAGTACAGTAAACCCAGCAGGGGGCGCAGCAGGTGCCCTTTCCTTCTGCCTGAATGAGGTGGGGGTCAGAGGTGAGCCCAGCAGAGCTGACTGCCCTGGGTCCCTCAGTTCAGTGGGGGCCGAGTCCTGAGCAGAACCAAAGGGCAAGAGAGGAATATCTGGAAACTCATCTTCAGAAAGAGACCTGGCAGGAGCCATGTGTCACTTGCTGCAGAGCAGGGACAGGCATGTGGGGTTTCCAACTGGCTAACAGGTCCCCCTGGGCAGCTGGTTTCTCAACTGCTTCCTATCTCCCCAGGGCTACCTGGGTCATGGGGGGCCTCTTCTTGGCCCGGCGGTGCAGGCAGCAACAAGCCAGCTGCCCCAGCCCCAAGCCCAGTTCAGGTAGGCATGGTCCAGGCCTGGTATCCAGGTGCTTCTTGTAGATCTGGGTAGAGATTGGTACAGCCCAAGCATCTGCTGCCAGACCTGTTTGCAGTGTGCTCTGGGTACTTTTCAGGGTCACCCCGGCCTCCTCTGCTTCCTCTTCAACCAGGTCTTTCTGTGGGATGGATACTGTGAGCATGGCTACCAGGTAGCCACACCTTCAGGGGCATTCCCCAGGCCCTTGTCACCCAATACTGTTGTCTTCTCTATAGTTATTAAACACCCACTGTGTGTCCAGGGCTCCCCCAGGATTCCCTGGGTTCTTGCTTTACAGAGCTGACCTCTAGGGGGCTACAAAGAGATGCCTATAAGTCTACCAACTTTTAAGACACCCATGGGGCATGCAGTTGGGGCCTGAGCAAGTAGCACTTGGGCCAGGATGTGAAGCCATGAACTAGCCAGAGAGGACAGAACCAAAAAGGGGAGTGCCCCACAAAGAGGTTATCGTGGGAATGGAAAAGGAACCAGAGGCCATGTGGCATTTTAAGGTGGGACGGACCAGGAGGTACCACCAGGGTGGGTGCTGGCTCTTCAGACGGAGGGAATGCCACAAACACATATGAAGGTCCTGGAGCAGGCAGCACAGAACGCCCCAAACATAGGGTACCATGGGAATTGTGGGGTCATGCTGTATCAAAGGATTGGGCTTTTACCATGGAGCAGAGAAAAGGCAAGTGGGCTTTCTGAAAGGCCACTTTGGCTGCAGGATGGAGAGCCAATTGGGAAGGGTCCAGAGAAAGACCTCTGAGAAGCTTGGCATGTTTCTCCAGGGCAGTGATGGGGACAGATGCAGAAGGTAAGGAAGGAAGGGCCAAACCCCCACTGTGCTCCCTGGAACAGACTGTGCCCTCAGCAGGAGGAGAGCAGCAGGAGGCACCCGACTCCACATATGGCAAGCAGCAAACGTGATCTGAGCATGTTCCCAGACAGGAGTCGTGTGAGCACTATGCATGTATTCTATTTTGTATATGGAGAAACTGAGGCCTAGAGAGGAGCAGGAATTTGCTCCAAGTCTACCATCAAGCGGAGAGTAGAACCCAGGTCTCCCTCCAGCCTCTCAACTCATCTCAGTCTTTGGCAAGGCAGATGGGGGTGAAGAAGTAAGGACGTGGCACATCCACACCTAGTGCTCACCCACAGTTTGCCCATGGGGGCCTGACTCCACTGCTGCCTCCCAGGTCCCTGTCCTCTAAGTTCTACTGCAGCACCACTCTCAGTGCACTGGGACTGTCCCCCTCCTCCTCCCAGCCCAGTGGAGGCATCCATAGAAGACAGACAGGTTTCTCCTTGGCAAAGTAAAGCAAACTGCTTAGGGCCCTGCCCACTTCTAAAGATGAGTCAGCAGCAGCAGAGACTTCTGAGCCACGCTGTGTGCTGAATCACTGTCCCCTCTCCAGCTGTACCTGTTGGCTACCCTGCCTCAGGAGGCTCACCAGATACTTGGCCCTGGCCCCGTACATCTTCACAGCCCTTTGGCCAGTCAGTGTCTCCAGCACCACCTAGGGAGACGGCAGGACAGACAGTATAGCAGTGGCTTCTGGGCCAATATCCCCTCACCCCCCGGCCTTGGCAGGAAGGACATGTAGAGGCCTCTGGTGGACAGTGGACTGGGACTGACAGGGGTATGGCCCTGAGACAGGCAGGGAAGGACCAGCAACAAACAGAGAGAGGGCCAAGTGTCATGAGATGGAAGCATAGGCATCTTGGAGGGCCCAAGTGCAGAAAAAGATGTCAAAATTACAAACACAAAGTAAGTTTGCAGGGTGAGGAAGAGAACTGTGCAAGGCAAGGAGAGGCCCTGGAGATGAATCTTTGTCAGCTTCTCACCAGATTGGCCTCTGACCCCTGCAGAGAATTCTCCATGGCCTCCTGCCTTTGCCTACTTCTGTTTTTTTTTCCTCCCCTAAGCTATTGGAGGGGCCAGCGGCTCACCACCCCAAAGCTGAAGGTATCAGTGTCCACAGCCAGTCTCCCTGTCTTGATGTATTCCTCAGGCAGGTAAGCCAGGGTGCCCCGCACCGTCTGTGTTCGGGCCACCGTGCTGCTCTGGCTAGGGTTGGCCCCTGCAAAGCGGCTGAATCGGGCCAGGCCAAAGTCTCCCAGTTTGGGTATCAGTCTCTCATCCAGAAGGACGTTGGAACTTGGGGAGGGAAGAGAGTGGAGTCAGTTCAGCCCTCACTCCAGCTTGCTCTGACCCCAGCACCTGCCTGGCTGGGATGAAACTGTGCTTGAGGCTGCCAACCTGGCACCTTGCCCATAGAAGGCTGCGGGTGCCGCCTGGGTGTTCCAGCTGCCTGTGGGGCCAGTAGTTCCTGAGGCCCCCATACACAGCTTGTCCTCTGTTCATCAGTGGAGCTGTCCTTGGCCTGTTTCCATACTGTGCCATGCTGGGGTGCTCAATACCCTGAGAACCCCCAGCTTTGAGGTCTCAGGCTGTGCTCGTCCCCCACATCAGGATAGAGCAAGGTGGTTCTCATGGAGGGCACCTAGGCTCTGTCTTTCCAGCTCTTATGGGACCCTCCTCACCTCTTGATGTCTCCATGGATGAGGCTGGGGATGTCCCGATGTAAGAACTGAATTGCCCGAGCTGTGCCCAGAAGGACGTCTAGTCGCTGAGGCCAGGAGAGAGGGGGGCAGGCCTGGGTCTGGGGTGGCAAAGGGAGCAAAGGGACACAGGGTAGGCTGAGGGGTAGCCATTCTTTGACCACCAACTGTTACTGACTGGCATGGAACAAGCCACTTCACTCTTTGGGCCTGTTTCCCCTTCTGGAAAACAAGGACATAGTCTCTTTGACATGCTTTATAAGCAGGTGAAGATTGAGCTGTCCCACTGGTTTGTAAAGCACTGCAAGGCAGGAAAGTGGTTGGGGAACGTGTTCTTGGGGTTTGTGACAGAATCTGATAGGCTTCAGTTCCCAGACTTCATTCCTTCATCTCTGGGTGGTCAGGAAGTCGTCTAAGGCACTCTCGCTACCCTCCCCAACACACGTGCACTTGGTCCTTGTGTCTTGTGAATAAACTCACTCAGGTAGGGCCAAGTCTAGCATCCAGGTGGTTCAGCCCACTGACTACTGCCAACTTTGCCTCAAAGACTATACTGACAAGACCCTTCAGCTACTCTGATGGCAAAAGGGAGAAGCTTGAGTCAATAACCCCCTTTTAGAGGGCTGCCAGGGATGGGCCACAGGAAAGAGTTCTGTAGCAAAGAGCTGTCTCATGCCAAATCTTGAGCTAGGAGCTGTGAGGAGACAGGAAGCCCAGGCTCCAAACGGGCAGGACCCAGCCACAGAGGCTAAAAGCTCCTAAGCCCCATGTCTAGTTCTGTCCAGGTACCAAGAGTGCTGTGGGTCCGGGCCAGTGTGCCAGGCTAGTTGTGCCTACCTGGAAGTGGAGACGGTCTTCCAGGGAGCCATTGGGCAGGAAACCATACACAAGGCAGTAGAAGCCACTCTGAGCACAGTAGCCAGCGAAGTCCACAATGTTTGGGTGACGAAACCTGTTTGACAAAGTATGGCCTGAACGCTCTGGCCCTCCAGTCCCCCACTTCCAATAGCCAGTTTGGGCAGTCCCTGCTGGTCCCTCAGTGAAGCTGGGTCCAGCAGGCTTCAGGTACCCGAGGGAGCCAGGTCTTGTGGCATGTCATCCCAGAGCCTGACAGAGCCCTGGTCCAGCCTTCCCTCTTTCCCCAGCCAGGAGGCTCACCTGGACAGTTGTTCCACCTCGGTCAGGAAGCTCTGCCTTACTGCAGTCCACTCCAGGTCAGCCTCCTGCAGTAGCAGGTACAGTGGGAGAGGGGTAGGGAAAATGGGCAGCATGAGGCTCTTATAGCCAAGGCTTGTCGGCCACTTCCAATACCACCTGTCCTGGGCCCAGAATTGAGGGACCAGGGACTTCGTACTGGAATCAGAGGGCTAAAGGAGTCGTGAGGCAACCAAGGAGAGAGACTGGAGGGGGGGGCAGTGAGGGCATCTGATGGCCTTATGGGGTCTCTGCTTGGAGGCAGCTCACCTCCTTCAGCCTCTTGACCGCATACACTGTGTTCCGCATCACTGCCCGGTACACGCGCCCAAAGCCGCCCTCCCCAATCTTCAGCTCCTCTGAGAAGTTGTGGGTGCCCTGGCAAATCTCACAGAGGGGCCAGCAGAAGGGAGAGGCATGGCCCCCCTGCAGGAGGGACACTGGGCTCTTTGAGCTTGGCTGAGGGAAGAGACCCTGGATCAGGTGTGGTCTGGGTCTCCCCACTCTGTCCAGGGCTCCAAGCTCCCCAACCCCAGCTGCCTCCCATCTGACCCGGCTTGGCTAACTGGGGCTCTGCCATGCACCAAAGGCTGAGTTTCTTTTCTTTGTCTCTGCCCTTCCGTGGAGCTAGGGGACACCTACCTTGGTAGAGGAAGGAGCTGGTGATGGTGGTGGTGGCTGGAGGGAAGCAGGGGTAGGGACCAGGCCAAGCTCAGGCCCTGAATGGGTCTGGGAGCCTGGAAGAGCTTCACAGACACACCAGTGAGAGGTAGGCAGAGACCAGCAGCAGGGTCTACAGCCCTGGCTATGGTCAAGGTGGCCCTTCCTCAGGTCCCTCAAGCCCAACACCAGAGCCCTCTTACCTGGGGAGGGGAGGGTGGAGACTGAGGATGGTAACTTCCGGGGAGTGCAGGTCTCAGCCTCCTGAGGTGCTGAGATGCTGCCGGGCCTCGGGGCAGTGGTGCTGGGGGACGGGAGGGGGGCAGGAGGGTGCCCTGGGTGCCAAGGAAGGAAGGGAAGGTTGAGACCCCTGTTGGGGTGGGCAGGGGCCCTGGGGGTCCCGCCACACCCCCAGTCCCAGGGACTCGGGGCACTTCGGCTCACAGGCTGTGATGATGTCGCGCGCCCGCAGCAGCTGCAGGTGCGTGAGGATGTGCACGAGGTCGGCCACGCGGGCATTGCGGTTGATCCAGGGCCACAGCACGCTGGCTGTGCGCTGTCCAGAGCGCTCGCACAGCCTCAGCTCGGTCTGGTCCCGTACGATCAGGGCCGCTGCAGGACCGGGGACGTCAGGCGTCGGGGCCCAGGAGCCCGCCGCCGCCCGCCCCCGCCGGCCCGGCCGCCGTCACCCACCAAACTGGCACCAGTCGGCGGGCTCTAGGGCGTCCATCACTTTGTAGAAGCGGCACATGACCCAGGGCGGCACCTCGTACAAGAAGTGCTGCGCGCCCGGGGCCGCGGGCTCCCCCGGGCCCGGCCCCCCGGCCATGGCCGCCGCCGCCCGGCCGGGGCCTCTCGGGGCCTCTCGGGGCCGCGGCGGGCGCGGGCCTGGGCCGGCCGGGTCGGCGGACACTGAGTCACTTCCCCTTCTAGCCGGCCTCGTGCGACGCCCGGCGGGGCGGAAGAGGCGGCGCCCAGGCCCGTAGCCACCTCGCGCGCAGGCCGGGGCTCCCCTCGGCCACACGGGGGCGCCCCGCTACCCTTTGCCGTGCGGGGGTGGGACCCCTTCCCCTCTTGTCGGCGCGAGGCGGGGCAGAGCGGGTTTCCAGGAGGAGGGGCCATGTGAGTGGGACTCTGAAGGAGGAAAAGCAGCTCCTAAACTGGAAACGAGGGGCACAGCAAAGGAATGGGATGTCACAGGAAGACCGCTCTTGCCAGCCTACTGACAGTCACTAGGAGGCCCCGTTATTTGGGAGGCAGTGGAGAGTCGGCAGAGTTCAAGGCGGAGCAGGGTCAGATGTGGCTCACAGAAAAGTTCTCCCCCGTTGCTGACTCTGATCAGCTGGTGGTGAAGCTGGCTGCAGGAAGAAGGGTGTGGAAGCTTGTACACCAGGCTGCCTGCTTCAGCATGCATCAGCAATCAGTAAGTAGCTCTTTGCCACTTTTCCTTCTCGGCTGGCTTGTCCCACTGGCACAGAAACGTGTTCATTTCCTGACAGTGGCCTTGGTATTGCCCTGCACTCAGCTTCCTGCTGCCCCGTTCTCTGTCATACTTCTGGCCCTGTGAGGACACCACAGACCAACAGCCTCTCCTGCCCTCGTCCCAGTCTTTCGTGGCTGTTTCCTCGACGCTCTCCACCCTGGAATTGATTTGGCTTCTCTGGCCATTCCTTTGCTGTTCTCTGGCAGACACCATCTGGCTGTCATCTCCCTGAGCTTCTTTGGAGGCCTCCCCTTCCCGTAGGCCACTGCCCTCCCCACAGGCCACTGCCCTCCCCACAGCCTTACCTTGATGAAGGGGGTTCCTTGCTCCATCTCTGTCCAGAGTGCCTTCCTCAGGCATTCATCAAGCCACCACATTTTCCTGGGCAAGTCCTTCCCAAGGTCCCCAAATCCTCCTGTGGAGGCCCAGTTCTTTGGGCCTGTTTACAGGGCCAGGACAGCCTAGCCCCTACCTGCCCACCTTGTGTCTAGCTCACCCTCTGCACTCATCAGTAGCCATCAGCCATTGAGAACTGCCCCAGCCGTCCTCCAACATGGCAAGAATGCTGTCCCTCAAAGCCATGAGTTTGCTGTTGCTCTCCTGGCCCTTGTTTATGATGTAAGGTTCTTTTTTTTTTTTTTTTTGCAGTTTTTGGTCGGGCTGGGTTTGAACCTGCCACCTCTGGCATCATATGGGGCCAGCGCCCTGGCCCTTGTTTATGAAGGTTGAGCTTTGGCAGCTGTAGGAACAGCGTCTTGAGCTCCTGGGCAGCTGCCGCAGCCACTACATACTGCACTGCACATGTCCTATCTCATACAGCCTTCCAGAAGGGGAGCCCCAAGCCCCTGCACCTGACTTCTCACTGCACCAGACCTCCATCCAGCAGCACTGGGAACTGACCATTTTGCTCCTCCAGCTGGATGCGTGAAGGGAAAGCAACAAGCCTCCTCCCCCAACAGTCTTCCTCTCCTGCTCCACCCTGAAGGCAAAGGAGCATCTCAGCACCAGCTTGTTCTCCCAGAAACTTAGGGCTGTTTCTAGAAACAAGGTCTGCCCAAGGCCCACAGCTGCCCCTGTTGAAGCCTGTTCCCTGAAGCTGCAGCCACTATGACCACTTCCAAAGGGGTAGTCAACTATGAGACGTGAGACCCCAAGGCTCTTCGCAGGGACATCCTTTACTAAGATGTCCTGCCTAATCCCAGCACCCTGAGAGGCCGAGGCAGGTGGATTGCCTGAGTTCAGGAGTTTGAGACCAGCCTAAGCAAGAGTAAGACCTCATCTCTACTAAAAATAGAAAAATTAGCTGGGCATAGTGGTGGGAGCCTGTAGTCCCAGCTACTCAGGAGGCTGAGACAAGAGAATCACTTGAGCCCAAGAGTTTGAGGTTGCTATGAGGTGTGATGCCATGGCATTGTACCCAGGGAAACAGACTGTCTCAAAAAAAAAAAAAAAGAAGAAAAGAAAAATTGCTGTGCATACTTGCACCACCCTCTATGGAAGTGGGCAGGGTCCCAAGTGCATAGCGCTTGCTCAGACAGGCTCCCTGCATACAAGCTGTACTCTGGAGTCCCTTCTAGTAGGTGTGTCCACATTTGCACAGGAAGCGGGACTCTGAATGAATCCACAGCCTGCTGCCCCATACAGTTCTCTTCTAGCCCAGTACCAACCTGGTGAGGTAGCTTATGGGAAGCCAGCGACAACAGGTACCCCTTTGGGCACTCTGTCAGCATGCCCTTGCCTGGTCAGGGAGCCAGGTCAGCAGTCGTCAGAGGCCATAGGTGGGTCTCACTGGTCTGGAACATGGGAGGAGCCAGGGCCTAGGGCTCTAACAGCACTCAGTAAGTAAGCCCTAGGAGGCACCCTCCTCACACAGGGACAAGGAAGCTGTGCTACAGGTAGACTCATGCCAGGCCCTGCCCTCCACACGCTGAAGCAGCCAAGGAAGGTGCCAGGAAGGCTGGTGTGTGAAGTGGGCTTCCCTTTCCTCTTGTGGCAGTCCTGAAATTGGCTATCTGGGTTTGGGGACAGCCAGATGAAATGGGGGAACACACTACCATGTTGTCATGTGAGCTGGAGAGGGGGACTTCTGTCTTATAATGAAAGCCCAGACCTTGAGTCACTTTCACAGAGAGATTTATCGAGAATGCTAACAGCACAGGATACAGTACTTCCCAACAAAAGGTGCAAACGCATCACTTAGAAAGGCATGCTATTTCTTTGCTTTCACATGTATTAAAAAACTTACAAAAATAAAATAAAACTGCGTGCTGCCCATCTTTTCAAATAGTAAAAGAACCTTATGAAAAAATCACTTGATTTTACAACAAAAGACACAAACGGACATTTTTATGTAAATTTATAAGGCAAACTCTTTATATAATAAATAGGTTACAGGGATTCGGGGGGGGGGTGTTTTTGAAACGTATACAGGTACATTCAGACAGGTTTACTGAAATGGTACAAATTTCCTTAATAAATTGCCTTTTGTTTTTAAATATATCAGTGCTTTCAGTCATTTGGCTATACACAACCTTTTTTTTGAACACTACAAAAAAGCAATCAATAATTTTTGTTGTTAAAACGACCTACTTATTTTCTAAAGTAATTGTCCCAAAACACAAAACTGAAGGTGAGTGTGGTAGGGGGGTTTAGAGACATCTCCAGCTAAGTCTGTCCTGGCTTGTCCCCGTACCCCAAATGCGCTTCTCCCAACCTCAGATGGGTTTCTGAGCTGGAGTCAGCTCCCTTCTGCACAGGATAGCCTGTGATACTGGCAACACTGTTCACATACCTTGGCCTTTGGGATGGCACAGGGGAGCATGACTTCAACTTGGGAGGGGGGCAGACACCCTGCTGGCTTCCTCCAGCTACTACACCCCATGTGCGAATGCTCACTACAGTCAGGACTGTCTTCACCTCTCAGCAGACAGGCCATCAGGTGCTACAGGAGCCCCAAACAATGTCTAACGCAGGTCTCGGCTGAGAATGATCTGTTTTTGCCATGGAAAGGGAACATGTTTCTCATGTCCAAATTTTGCTAGGGACTAGATGACAAGTCTTTCCACCTTCATTTTATTGCCCCAGATAGTGGGGACTAGAAATGTCATGTTAGTGTTGTGCACTGGGGCACAGCAGTAGGATGTGACAAAAGTTGTCTCCAGTGGCAAGGTCCATAGGGCATGCCTTGGAGATGAGAATGCTACCCTTCCAGGAGAGCTGCAACATATGCCTGGCCTATACCCATAGCCCATTCCACAGTGGAATGTCCTGATCACACCCTCCCTCCACCCTCAGTGAGGTCAGCTCTGCACACATCCCCTCTTGGCACCCCTCTAAGGATCAACCTTGTCTTTCCTTAAACATAATGGATGATGGTAATGAACTCAGGGGAGGGAAACCCGAACTGATTTTGTCCTGACTTTGAAAATGTGAAGTGTTTGGTCTGTTTGCTTGGAATAGGGCTCCCAACCTTAACTTGTTTTGGTGGTTTCTGGCCAATGTGGGAAGAGCTATCTTTTCAGCTCTCTCATAGCAGTCAATGTACCCCTCCCTCCGAGTGCTTTTGTTTGTAAAGAAAAGGTGTCTAGAAGCATTTGTCTCTGGAACAATTACTTTAAACATGGTTAACAATACAGACTTCAGTTCAAACACAGAAGAGATTTACTTAGCAAAGTTCCTTTCACCCACCAAAAATTACACAAATATAAGCCTCAACACCACAGTTAAGAGGACCAGTAGAGAGAACCTCGTGTTTGGAACACAAAAGGAGAAATAAAAACCAAACCAAACCCAAACAGAAAAACCCCAGAAAAGACAAGGAAAGGGCATAGGAGGAAGGAGAGCAAACACAGCACACGGTACAGTGTCCAGATACACGGAGAGCCCAGCACAAGGAACGGGCTCGGCACACATTGAGTAACAGTCCTGGTGATATTTGGTCATATATTCATCAACTACTGACTCTGGAGCGGCTGTTATTGATTGAAGCAGTGACAAATCAAACGGAAAAGGAGGCCGTGGTAGCAAGGGAAGGAGCAGGCTTCAAGTTCTCCAAGCCTTTTGCACTCCACTGTCAAGTTCCCCAGAAACACTGAACCAGGTAGGGTCCTGCTCCATCTGGGCGGGACTGGAGTCACCGGGGTGAGGCTAACTCAGGTGCTGATTTCGTGTCAGTCAGAAATCATGCACATGGACACACGCGGACACCCACCTGTTAGTGGCCAAACATCAGTGGCAACGGCCTTCTCTGCCCCCAGCCCAGGCTGGGTAGGAAAGAACATGGCTACCAGCTGCTAATACTGAATGTGCTGGAGCAGGCCCTGGGAGTGGGGGAGGGGCCCAGAGGCTGTCCCAGCCTGGTCCTCCCCAGGGCCTGAGGGTAGCCTGGCCACTTGACTGTCTCTCATTTGGATTCAGGCCTCAGAAGCAGCAATGATGCAGGGAGGGGAAGCTTCTGGGCCTGGTGATTATAATGCTCTCTGCTTTGGAAGAACAAGTTTCTGGACTTTTTTTTTTGGTGTTTTTAATTACTTAAAAAATGATCAAAAACAACTGTTACAGCTAAACTCTCTAGCAGATATTGCTCATTAAGAATTACAAAAGCAAATGCAATTACTCATAGGATGGGGAGAAGAGGCATTTCTGGAGTCTTCACTACTTCCTGGAGGGACTCACTAGACTGGCACACATGAGTCTGGGGTCCCTAGCATTCTACCTGGTACAGCTTGCAGGACAGGGACAAGACCTGCTGTGTCCCCTCCAGCCCCCACTTTGAGCCCTGCTGGAGGGGAGGCCTGCTAGCTGACTTGCTGACTCTCTAGAAGGGGGCTGGGGGGCTCAGGTACCCCAGGGGACTCCAGATCCTCCTCCCCAGCAGTAAAAGGGGACCAGGCTTCAGTGGGTCAAAGGAGTGCTCTCACACCTGCCCACTGAGGTGAACTATCCTGCACCCAGAGTCTTGGGACCACTTTCACAAGTGCAGGAGAAATGGAGTGCAAACCCCGGGTGCTGCCTGGAGCCTCTTTTGCTTGGCACAGGGAAGCCCTTGAAAGAAGCGAGGAAAGACCACGGATCTGCTTGGACAGAAGAAGTGACCAGCAGACAGATTTGTCATTTTTTTTTCTTTTTTTCTTTTTTTATTTTCCCTTGTCCTATGCTATGGTTATCAGAAATATTGTAATTAAGCAACAGGTATAATTTTAACAGGTCTTTTTTTGTGTGGAGCCACAAGCAAAATGAGTTTATAATTGTGCAATATACAGATATATATATATATATAAAAATCCAACTGCTTTGTGTGTCTAGTCGGTGCATTAAATAAAAGGGACATAAAAATTAAAAGCAGAACTAAAAAGCAAAACAAAAGCCCAGGATAGAGGAGACAAAGCAGGCCTATGTGTACAGTCTGTAAGTTACTGGGTATAATCAGGGTCACCAGGAAGCACAGCTTTGCCACTTGACACATGGACAGTGCAGGGAGAGGGACTATCAGTGCACAGGCGCTCTCGCTGCCGTGCAGGACCCAGAGAAAGGTAAGGCAGAGGGGGAGCCGGGGAGCAAAGCCATTTGCAGGTTTCTCAAACATCTTCCATTCAAAGGCAGGTTTTCATCGGTGAGGGTCTGAGCTCCACCTGTGTGAAGTTGGTGGGGGGTGTCCTTCCTCCTGCTCTCCCCCTACCTCCTAACAGGGCAGGGAGAGTGGCTCCAGGAGGCAGGAGAGATTTGGGAGAGGAGCATGTTGAGGTGTCAGGGTGTGTGCTACACAGTTGCTCCAAAGGCCCAAGACCCATGGAGCAGAGCAGGAGGAATGTGTGAGGGCAGGGCACACCACAGGCAGAGACAGCCTTCTAGTTTCCTGGGTGTTCCCTGACAAATCGGTGCTGGGGACAGGCTGTCAGTATAAGAGAACAGGGAAGTGGGGTGTTGCTGGGCCTTCTGGGTCCCTGGTGACTGCTCTGCTTTCCATACCAAGAGCTGGGCTCTTGAAACTTTGGGACCAGGCTAACCTTCACATTAGCCCCAAAGGACAGGGTCAGAAGCAGTATCCTTGGGGACTATCACCCAAAGAGAGACTAGCTCTCCACTGGCAACATGGCCCAACATCTCAGGAGGCCTGTGCCACCTCCTCAGATACAGAGTGTCAGGCTAGATTTCCCTTTGCCTGTAACATGCACCCAGACATATCCAGCCAAGCACTGTTTTCAGATCAGCACTTTTGCAAAAGTGCTTTTACTCATTCAGAAACATCAAATGTATTTTTCTGCCAAACATTTTCTGAGCTTTCCTTCTACATTGTTGAGAACTAGTTTCAGTGTTCAGTTTTCCTCCTCTAATATGTAGTTTTAGACTCTGGGAGAGGCAGTATTCTAGCGATTTATAACAAGTGGACTACATATGCCTTTTCTAAAGACTGATATAGTATCTAAGAGAGAAACAACAAAATCAATAGAGAAATCAACAAATCCCTTTAGAGCGCAGCTAGTTCTCTTGATGCAGACAGCAGAGAGGCAGAGTGGGAAGAGGGCACAGAGGGAGCAGAGGGTTCTGCCCCAGACATAGGATGCTGCTGCTTCTGTGTCACGGCAGCTGCTCCAGGCCTGTTCCAAGGCAGGAACTTGGGGGACTTGCTATGCGATCCTCCGCAGGGGGTCTAGAAACAGCCATCAGAGCTAGGATCTGTAGGTGTGAACTTGAATCAGATAATTAATTTGGGGCAATACACAGCCTAAAATTGAGAAACAAAGGTCTTCTCAAAGGACTGGTGCCTGTGACCTCCTCCAGCTCAGTCAGCCCAGAGAGCCTGGCTAGAATGCTCTGGAGAAGGGGACATGGCTAGAGGTGTTCAGAGCTCTGGATGTCAGGCTATAGTTGGGCTAAACCAAATCTAGCTGATCCTATTTGGTGGATTCAGTTCATATATCCTTTTGCTCTCTTGAGCTTGAGCCACTCATTAAAAGTTATTGAAAATCCAGAGGTCCTGTCAGCTAACTCCCTTTTCCATCAGACTTGGCAGTTCGTTTCTGGTTATTATCCTTTCATGATCTCTGCCACAGCAATGACAAGCTGCACAGAGAAGCAGGTGACAATCTGGGGCTGCTCCAGTTCCCATTTCCACTATTGGCCTGTCCTGGAATGATGCCACTGAACAGACTAAATTGCGCTATCACCATCCAGTGACCTGAGAGGCTAGGGCCCCTGGCAAGTTTGGCACTGATGTATTGGGGAAAGTAGCATTTCTAGGTGTTCCCTGTGCCTTTTGATATGGAAATACAGCATCAGCAGAAGGGATCTGTACTAGAGCCTAGCTGTGGCCAAGTGTACCCAGCTCACTGCATTGTCAAGACTGGCAATTCCACTGGTTATGACAAGTCCACTAACAGGAAGGGCAGGGCCAGGGTGGGAGTACCTAGGAGCTTGAGGACAGTCTTCTGTCAGGAGAGGAGGTAGTAACTAACAACTAGAACAAGGGTGAGGGAGACTGTGGATGTGACCTTAATGACCTAGCCTCACAGGTATTTGAAGGCTTTTAGTCAATTCATTCCTGTATTCTTTACTTCACTGAAAGAGCCTCCCAGTATTCATAGTGTTTAGGTATGACAAAATTAAGGTCACACCCTAAACTGGGCCCATCACAGCTGGTGAGAATCCTGTGGCTTAAGGCTTTCCCTCCAACCTCCTGTCAACCTGACCCCAAGGCAGGGGCAGCATGGGAGATATAGGGTTCCTGCCTGCCAGGGTGATAAACCATGCTGCCTTATTTGGGGAAGGAGAGGGAATGGGGAAGAAATTGGGGGAAAGATAGAAGACCCTAAGGAGCTTTAGGTGCCACCTGCAGCTTTGGAAGGAACTCTAAGGAAAGGAAGCTGGGGAGTGAGGGAGCTGCAGGTGAGGTCCAATCAAAAGAAAATAACACTGTGAATGTTGTTTTCCTAACCACAAATGTTCTTGAACGAACTGTCATGGGCAATGGGGAGCCTGGTGGGCACCTGCACTCCTCCTACCAGGACCAGATCACACTTGGCTGATGGAAAAGCCAGCTCCTGACACTGGGTCTAGGAGCCACACTTAACTGGACTAAATATAATACGTTAAAAACCAGACTGACCAAAACATCTTAGTGATAACCTGGTTGGAAGCCACACTCACATGGGTAGGTGTCCTCTAGGGGTGCTGGGAGTGCGAGGCCACTGCAAGGAGACAGGAGCCTTTTGTCCTTGGAGGAAGAGGGGCTCTGAAGGACCCCTTTCCTTTCCTGGGGAGGAGTCAGAAGAGTGAAGGGGGGGAGGTCAACAGCACAGCAGGTGGAAGGGCTCAAGGATCAGGCTGATGGGAGCCTGGTTGCAGGATTTGCTTTTACGGCATAAGGAAATGGGTACATATATGCTACAAAGTCCAACTATGAGACTTTACAAACAGAACGGGGCAAACTCCCTCACTTCTAACCATTCCAGAAGAGACAAACACATTTTTTTTTTCTTAAGCTACTGATCGGAACTGTCACTATGGTTCCTGATCACTAAAGACTGGCAAGAAGTGCTAGACAGTTTCTATGATGTTTCACTCCTTCATGATTACACCGTAGTAAGGAAGCCAGGGGACAGTAACTGAAATACACAAGACAACACGCATTTGACAGTTTATGGCAGCAGCTCACATGGGACATGCCTGTGGGTGTTTCTGGAAGCATAAGACTGCTGTCTCATTTGCTACTTTGATAAGGTACTTCTCAGTTGGACAGATTTAGATATAAGAGACATCTCTGTAAACACAGAAAAGGATGTACCAATATGATGAAGATATGCAGCGAGGTAAGGACTTCCTGAACAGAGGCTAAAAAGACAGGGTTCCACATGAACACAGAGCGGTTAGAACCGCAGCAGGCCCAAGCCTCTAAACCCCACACCATACCCCAGGGCCAGATGGTCAAGTGACTAGTGTTCTGGCCCCACCCAGTCTCTGGTGAGCAAAACATTTCCATTAGAAAAGGAGGAACAAAGGAGGGGCTGGTCCCAGCTTGGGTTCTGGGGGTCAACTTGTTCTGCCACACTAAGCTAGCCTCTGGATCTGTGAGTGAGGCCAAAATCACGGTGGCAGGGAGTCCACTTGATGACTCTGGCATGCCACTGGGGCCTCTGTGCTTTTCTCAGCTACCAAATCTGGTCCAGCTCCTGTGGCCCACTTCTCTAGAGCAGGAGGGTGAAAAGGCTCATTGTTTAGGGTCTGAAAAGCCTTTTGCTTTTTTCTTACCAGGGAAGAGGGGGCTACCTAGGAAAGCAAGACCTTGCTGCTCTTGCTCTTCATAGAGAGGCCAGGTTGGACTCAGCAGAGCCCAAGTTTTCCTCAGAGCTCATAAGGGGGGTCTGGTACTGGCAGCAGGATGGCAAAGGGCAGGGAGGGCTCTAGTGGTGGGAGCTAACAATTGTCAGCTTGGTATATGGTTGGGCACTGCGGCTGCCTGAAACAGAAAGGATGAACTGTGAGAAAGGGGAGAAAGGAAAGGATGAAATGAAAGAAAGACAGAAATGGAAGGAGAGGAGAGAAACCAATCAGGAAGTCCTTATAAAATTGCAGCAAACACTTAGAGTTTCGGAGCTTCGTGGGAACCCTATGTGCTGAGCCCACTTTAAAACAAGCGCAGGTATATACAGATCCAGGTAGTTCTGAACACTGTCACGTCTGGTGGCTTGAGGGACAAAGTATCATCAATTCAAGCCAGTTTGCTCTCAGAGCATCTAGTTGTTTTGAAGTGGGAACATGAAGAATCAATAGTGCAAATAATTCTAAGCTGTCCCTACAGGAGTAGAATTGGAAAGTAACTGGAAGAACATTTTCCTCTCCTCCCCCTTTGCCCCCTGCCCTGTCCACTAAGTCCCTAACTACCAGTCACAGACTGCTCTGAAAGGTTAAGAGTCCCTCTCATCCTACAGAGCTCAGCCTGGCCCGGCCCCGACCCCGAGCCAGCTTGCCTACACCTCGTCCTGCTGCCTCCATGGCCTCTCTAGTGATACCCACTGGAGGACGTCCCTTGAGAATGGGCAATGCCACCTCACCCTGGGCCATCCTTTCCTATTGGCTCAGGCCAGTCTACTCCCAGCAATTCAAGGGACAACCCCCTCCTAGCTATGCCAGAACTGGAGCAGACAGGTGCCACTTTAACTGTACTGTGAAATGTCCTTGTCAGTTTTGGATTGGGGCTGGTATGGGGCCAGACTTCTGCCACCATGGGTGAGATCACATGGGCCATAGCCACTGGCCATCTCTGTCATCTTCTCTCAAGAATCCAACCATCTCTCCTGCCTCACACCTCCCTGTCCCAATGTGACTGGGAGTGGGTGAGGTGGGGGGTACTGGGGGAGCTGTAGGCAGGGCACCAATGGCACCAAAAATGGGAGTGTCCTCAACTGCTCTCTGTCCCTAATACCACATGGGGGAAAGGTCTGTGTGGGACGGGAGGTGCCTGGTCAACAGCTTGTCTGGTCAGTAGTATCTGCAGCAAGCCTTGTTGAAGGAGCCTAGTTTAGAAAAGTGCAAAGCTACTTCTGGCCCTGGTTAGGTCTTCAACCTGACTGTGCTTGTCGGTAAGAAAAACATCCCCAATGCTCCAACTACTCCCACCCTGAAGCCACGAAACTCTAAGTTTACTGAAAGAAAAAAAAATATTTTTTATTTCAGTTAATCGGGAAGCTTTGTCAGAGCCCTACCCATAAGGAGAAGAGACAACAGCTGCCTTTATTCTTGTTGGTTTGCTTTGCAATCCGCTCTGTGTAAAGTCAGCTAACTCTCTCGGTCACGGGCGTCCGGCTGTCCACAGGCTCCTCTCTGTTTGGCCTTGGCATGGAGGATGAAACAATGTCTTTGCGTTCTCCCTCCCCTCGGTGTTTGTACTTTTCTGCGGCCGTGGCGGCAGTGGCAACCGTGGGCTGAGTCTTAGCTGGCTCCTTGGGGCAGCCATCACTCTCCAGTGAGCCTCCTCTGGGCATCTTCTCCTCTTTGCAGACGCTGCTGCTCAAGTCCTGGGGCTCAGGGGGGCTGGTGGGGTCCTCAGAGCTCTCAGGCTCAGGTGGGGGTGGGGGCAGGGGTGGGAGCAGCGGCACAGGGGCCTTTGGGGACTCTGAGTGGTGGTGATGATGGTGGTGCTCTTTTTTGGGGGGTGAGGAGGCGCTGCTGCTGCGCCCCTTTGGGCTGCTCTCCTTGCTTTTCCGCCCAGGGCTCTTACAGGTCTTCAGTCCCTTCCCACTCTTCTCACCAAGAGTGGACACCAGCAGGGGCTTCACTACCTCCTTGACCTCGATGCTGACTGTCTCCCGGGTCTTGCGCTTCTTAATGGGGAGGACGGTCTCCTGTACGGACCGGATGGAAGACTCCTTCACAGCTTTCTTTTTGGCCTCTGCAGCAGCAGCTGCCACCACACTCCCAGGCTTTCGGCCCCGTTTCTTGGGAATGGCCTGGGGGTCAGCCTCAGCTTTTCGCTTCCTTCCAGGGCGTTTGATCACCATGACCTGAGTGGAAGTGGTGGCGCCACCCCCCTCAGCCTTGCCCCCTGGTGAAGCTTGAAAAGGCATCTTGACGAGCAGCTTCCCAGGACTTTTCTCCAGGACCCTTTTCACCTGTACACCCTCTGATGTTGCTGCCTTGGGTCTCGTGGTGCCACTCCCTTTGGGGCGTCCCCGACCTCTGCCAGTTCCTGGAGCTTTGGGAGATTTGGGCTTCTTAGGTGGTTTCTGCTCTCGCCGGGAGGGACTCCCTCTCCCAGTTACCGTGAAGTCAAAATCATTAGGGTCCAGGGATGTGTCGCCTACCTTTTCGAAGTACGCAATCAACTCCACTTTAGAGCGGAAGGCTTTTCCCTGGGGACTATGGGAATAAATGGAGAAACACAAAGAACAATCAAAAACTTTCCATGGCAATGTCAGAGGTGGGGCAGAGTAGACAGTGGTATCAAACTCTCTGATAGACATTACTACTGAACAAGAGTCATACTTAGGAAAAGCCAGGATGAGCTAAAGAAGGGCACAGGTAGAGTTATATGTGAAGCAGTGTAGCACAGGTAGGAGTCAGATCACCTGGTAGAAGTGGGCACCTGTATGGCCTGCTCTGAGGCTCAACAGCTTGGTGCTGGCTACACAACAACTGTGGCCAGGCTGCCCTTCATGGACCAGCTGCCACCAAGGCTACTCCTCTGGCCCTCCCAGGCCTCTCCACAATCTAGCAACCAAAGGGGCCAGGCCTGACATAGTGGGGGCCCATCAGGCTGGGGGCCATTCTGCTGGTTGGTGCCTGGGCCTTATGTATCACCAGAACATTCCTGCATCTGAATGTAGGCCTGGTGCTCACCCTCTCTGGGAACTGGTTTCAACAGATAAATGAAAGAGTCGTGGAATCGCAATGAGGCTCTCTGCAAATGTCCTTTGAAAATAGCTCATCTTTTTGGGATCATTTAAGGGGCTTAACTGACATGTGCTTCTTCACTCTTCTGAACTTCTGACTCTGGAAGTTAACCTGCTTCAACAGGAAATGCCTAGCTACCAGCCCAAAGCTGGACAAATACAAAAGGGACAGTTGGAAAGGTACCTGAAGTTTGTCTGACTGCCTTTGCAGAGACCCTGTTAAGAGAACCCATCCTTTCCCAACACTGATGTACAGGAAAAAACAAAGTCAAGAGTGGGCTCTATTGCTACTCCCTTTCCAGACAAGGACTTGAGGTGTGGAGAGGGTAAAGGGCTTGCTCCCCTAGAACTCCCCACTCAGGGCAGTGGCCTCTGTACATGGTTACCCCTTCTATACCTGGTCTTGGTGTCATTATTTATGCCTCCTACAGGTATGGTTAAGCACATTCATTTTTGTGATCCATCAGCAGCCGAGAGCTGTCACTCCAAGGGAGCCCTGTCCCTAACCTCCCACCCACCCCGCCCTCCCCACCCTGTAGAGACAGGAATTATTCTTACTCACTTGATCAAATACACATCATACTTCCCAGCAGAGCGGCCAGATTTCCTTTGCTTAAGTTTTCGTGTCCAACCTTCAGGCAGAGTGGGGTCATCATACATGGGTCCCCGGTCACGAATGATGGAGCGCCGCTGTTTGGGAGAGGCAGAAGCTTCTGGCACAGCTGGGGCAGAACCTGACCCTTCTGACGTCTCTGCTTTGCCTGCCTCTGCTGGCTCAGCAGAATGGTGGGCTGATGGCTGCAGAGGCTCATGCTTGCCCTCTTTGTCTTCTTTCTTATCTTTCTTCACTTTTTTAAACTTTAGGGGTTTGTCCTTGAGGCCCTGGAGGTCCTGGTCTTCTGACTTTTCTTCCCTGAAGTGTTAAATAAGTTATGTAAGTATCACAGAAAACACATCAGACTGCAGAAAGAGTGGGTAAAGGCAGGCTTGGGTATCCCCCAACATGCAAGGCCCTAGGCCACTATATACTCAGGTCCTAATGCACCCTTGCCCAGAACAATGCGGCCCAAATATTTCTTTGCTGGTGGTGCTGACCTGCACCATGGCTATCACCATGTCCTACTCCTAGCACTGCAGGATTGAGTGACCTACACAGGTGTCTTTCTTTTGAGTAGAAATACCATGTGGTTTCAGGCTCGGCACCTATAGCTCAGTGACTAGGGAGCCAGCCACATACACGGGAGCTGGTGTTTTCAAATCTAGCCTGGGCCTGCCAAACAACAATGACAACTACAACCAAAAAATAGCCAGGTGTTGTGACGGGTGCCTGTAGTCCCAGCTACTTGGGAAGCTGAGGCAAGAGAATTACTTAAGCCCAGGAGTTGGAGGTTGCTGTGAGCTGTGACCCCAAGGTACTCTACTGAGGGCGACAAAGTGAGACTGTCTCAAAAAAAAAAAAAAGAAAAAAGAAATACCATGTAGTTTCTCGGCATACCACCTAGCAGAGGCCATTTTACGAGTCACATCCCAAGGGCCTTTGGACTTGACAGTTGACAAGAGAGATGGCCACCCAAAATGGGGGTGAGGGCCCCCTTCATGAAGGCCCAGGCTTGGGCATAGTTTTGGGTTATTCGAATGTGTTACCCCATTTATCAAATCAGTGCAACAAGGCATACCGCGATCTGCTGATGGAATGTGGTCTGGCGTTGCCCCCTTGCGAGGTGGCACACAATGCAGTGTCATAGAAAGAACACACAGGTTTGGAGCCTGCCAACATGAGCTCAAACCCTGGCCGTCCTACTTCCCAAACAAGAACCTGAGCAAATGCCTTAGCATTCTGTCCCTCAGTTTCCTCATTTCAACAATGGGTGAGCCATCCAGAGGTACCTTTACTGTAAGGATCATGGGCGAAAAGGTACAGAGGCATTTGTATAAACACTGGTTAACTCAGGCAACAGAAACTGCTACCTTAGGTTCTGATGTGATTAGAGAAGCGATCCCTGGTTGTATGAGTCTTTGTCACAAGATGTTCACTTACAGGAACAGCCTCAGCCTTAGTAGACTCAAAGGGAAAGGTAAGGAAAAAGGTGTGGTCCCAACATAGGCATGTGTCCCCTTCCTGCTGGTGCAGAAGAGTACCCTCCCCATTCCAGAGTGGAAGACTTCCCTGTTCTTCTCTGCTGATGGAAGCAGTTGCTTCCCTACACATCAGTTCAGCATGGTTGGGTCCCTTCCTCATGTACTTCAGCAATGGCCACAATGAGGCCTCAAACCCCATGTCTAGCCAAGATGCTCTAGTGGCCCATCTGTCTCATTGACACTCCCTAGGACTGCAGAGCTGAGCCACACTGCCCTCACTTGTAGCTCTAGCTGGGCTAAGCCAAGGTAGGCTTGGAAAGAAGCTACTGCCTGCTAGTCCCTTAGTTAGCAGTTCATTCTGGAAAAGAACATGACTATTCCTGTGCTCTGTGTTCTCAGCCCCATAAGTTCCCTGTTGCACATGGCTGTTAGTGCTGCCAATGCCTTATTGCCCCAAGTGACTGCCCCTCTGATCTACACTGTCGAGGCTTTGCAATAAAAGCAACACGTAAAGCACTGGTGAGAAGCCAGGACTCCAGTTGATGGGGGAGCGTCATCACAGGCTGGCTAGCTCCAGGACTCAGAAGCTATAAGGATACACCTTTCCAGACCGTCAGGTCAGGTTTGGAAAGGCTGTAATCAAGTGACAAGGTCCTAGAGTAGACGGGACATCCTGGTCTCACTATGATTTGCCTGAGTTCCTCCTTACCCTGCACCTACCTCCCATTGATTAAGGCAGCAGAGTATGGCTGCTGCTCTATACTACAGATGCACCCAGAGCTCACGGGGCACCTTTTTTTTTGCTATAAAGTGGAGTTTCTAACCTCTTCTGGTACAGAGCGTACTTTCCAAGTATCTGAGTCTCAGGGTTCCCAGTGGGAAAAGAGGAAGAACCCTGGGAAGTTAAGTGTGGCCCACTAGGTGGCCCCCCATAAAGAAGGAATGAAGGGAAGGTTGACAACAGTGTGGGCCAAAAAAAGGCCAGAGTAGCAGACAGACAGAAATGGTCACTTCCATACAACCTGCCACAGCCCTGCCTAGTGCCAGGGAGAAGCACCTGGATGCTCCTGAAGGCAGGTCTAAGTACCGAACCAATGGGAAAGGTCTGACCTCTTCTAAACTCTCATTTGTATTCCCCCAAATATCTTAACTACCCTGAGGTCAAATACAAACTACATGACCAAAGGAATGCCTTCCAGAAATCTCTGCCAAAGAGACACCTCCAGAAATGCCAGATGTATGCATGATAAACATTTACCACAGCATTACTTTTACTAGCCAAAGGGTGCAGACACCTTAGACTCACCTTCAGGGGCTTGCGGAGTACCATGGCACACTCATGCTGGAGTGCCACACAGCTAAAAAGGGACGATGAAAGCTCTAAGAGCTGTATGGAATGGCTGCCAGGATCTACTGTGAAGTGAAAAGAGCAAAGTGCAAAAATGTGTATTGTACGCTTTTTCTGTGAGAAAGGAGGCAGATTAAGGAGGGACACCTCAGGACAAATGAAGAGTGGTGCCTTGTATGAGGTGAGCAGGAACAAGGAGAGGTACAGGCACAGAAGAATGAGACCTAACACACTTCTGAGTATAACTTAGACTTCTGAACCATGGAAATGTTTACATAACCCAAATAAAATTGCAACAAAAACCAATAAACCCACATTACATTGGATGCCAACAGAAACAAAAGAGCTTAGCTGTATGTCAAATTGACAACATGTCACGGACAAAGGATTTATTTCAAATGACTTATGACCCATAGTGGGACATATTCTAAGGCCAACAATGACACTCCAAGGGCAGTAAACATAGCAGACTGGCTTCTAGAAAAAATGGGTGCTCCTGGCTCTGGGGCATCTTGTGGTACTAGAAAGGCTGGAGACTACAAGGGGAAAACGGGGAAGATCCCTGAGGAGCTTCTAGCAGTAGCCTCAGTGTGGCCCAGGGTGGGAGGGGCAGATGATGTGCGGACCTGTTAAGATGTAGTGCGACAGAGCTCAATGGTGGACTGGTATGGGGGTGAGGGCCAGAGGTGAGTTAGGGAACACTTCCAAAGCCTGGGAGGACAGTGGTGCCACTGACTGAGAAGGGGAAGACTGGATGAGGGGCAGTGGTTGTACCCATAACAATAGGCAGAAGACCTTTAGCGCCTAGCTGTAAGCAGGTAAAATGCAGCTGTGCTCAGACTCTGACTAAGGCCTAAATGAACTGTTTGGATATTTTTTTCTTTTTTTGAGACATAGTCTATGTCACCCTGGGTCAAGTGCTATGGCATCTCAGCTCACAGCAACCTCCAACTCTTGGGCTTAAACGATTCTCTTGCTTCAGCCTCCCAAGTAGCTGGGACTACAGGCACCCGCCACAATGCCTGGCTACTTTTTTGGTTATAGGTTGTCATTGTTATTTGGCACACCTGGGATGGGTTTGAATACACCAGCTTTGGTGTATGTGGTTGGCACCTTAGCTGCTGAGCTACAGGCGCTGAGCCACACTGATTTTCTTTTCTTTTCTTTTTTTTAGAGACAGAGTCTTATTTTGTTGCCCTCGGTAAAGTGCTGTAGCATCACAGCTCACAACAACCTCCAGCTCTTGGGCTTAGGTGATTCTCTTGCCTCAGCCTCCCAAGTAGCTGGGACTACAGGCACCTGCCACAACACCTGCCTATTTTCTTGTTGCAGTTTGCCACCCTTGGTATATGGGGCCGGTGACCTACTCACTGAGCCATAGGCACCACCCAGACACTGGGTTTCTTATTGTGGTAAAATATACACAAAAGTTTACCTTTTAAACTATTTTTAAGTGTACAAAAAATGACCTTTTAATAGCAATGATGAAGATGGGGAGTAAAGGGCCTTTAACTATCTGTAATATGCTAGCTATTTCACATTGAAACTATTTGAAGCAAATATGATAATATGGTGATTTTCAATTCTGTGAAATGAAAGGCACACAGGTTTCTACTACTTTATTTTCCTTCTTTTTTTTTTTTTTGAGACAGAGTTTCACTATGTTGCCCTTGGTAGAGTGCCACGGCATCACAGTTCACAGCAACCTCAAAAGTCTTGGGCTTAAGTGATTCTCTTGCCTCAGTCTCCCGAGGAGCTGGGACCACAGGCACCCGCTACAATGCCCAGCTATTTTTGTTATTGTTGTTGAGGTTGTCATTGTTGTTTTAGCTGGCCCTGGGCTGGGCTCAAACCGGCCAGCCTCAGCGTAATGTGGCTGGTGCCCTACCCACTGAGCTATGGGTGCCGCCTATTGCTTTATTTTCTGACTGCTACTTCTACATTTAAAAACAAATAATAAGGCAGTGCCCCGTAGCTCAGTGGGTAGGGCACCAGCCACAATACACTGAGGCTGGTGGGTTTGAACCCGGCCCAGGCCTGCTAAACAACAATGACAATAACAATAAAAAAAATAGCCAGGCGTTGTGGTGGGCACCTGTAGTCCCAGCTACTGAGGAGGCTGAGGCAAGAGAATTGCTTAAGCCCAAGAGTTGGAGGTTGCTATAAGCTGTGATGACATAGCACTCTACTGAGGGTGACAGTGAGACTCTCTCTCTCTTAAATAAATAAATAAATAAATAAAAACAAATAACAAAACTCAAGAAAGCAGCATAGATTCTGCCTGGTGGGAAGCAGAGGTAAAAACTTCACAAAACAGTTAATCCCAGTAAGTTTACCCTGCACCTTCATTGGGCCTTCACTGCAGGTGCACTCTAGGGTTGTCCCTCAAAGGGCTTATGGCATTTGCTGAAACACAAGCTTTGTTTCAAAGAAACCACACACCCTTCTTCATTCTTCCTCTAATCAGACCACACAACACACAGAATCTCAAGATGATTATGAGGAGAATGGAACACTTAGTGCAAGAGTTCACACATTTTGGAGTTGAGAGTATCCGCAGAAAAACCACCTATTCAACTCCTGAGTGTTACAGATGGGGGAAAAAAATGAAGTTTAACTAGACAAAGGAACTTATCTGAATTCACTGTCCAGTCATCAGATGCATGTATGTTCACAACTGCCTTTGTCCTGAGCCAGCATCTGCCAGGAGCTAGGAAGCCAGGGCTGAATCAGCATCATTCTTCCACCTTTCAGAGCTCAGCTTGGTAACAGGCACAAAGAAATGGGGATACTCTCCCCCTAAAAGCAGCTTGTTCTAGGCACAGTGAAAGCAGAGTTGCGATAATTAACTAGAAGTGTGTGGGCTGCAGCTGGAAGGCCTAGGGAATGCCACATCTTTGCCATGCCTGGGTGGAGGCAATGACACCACCCTTTGTCATTAGCAGCTCTGGGCCTGACATCCTTGCTCCCAGCTTACAGTTTCCTAGGAGAACTTTCCTCTTCTAGGTTCAGTTAAGATGGTACTTCTGAGAAGGCTTCCCTGCTTCTACCTCTCCTCTTTCTCCTCCGTCCCTGCTTTACAAACCAGAGTACCCTAAACCCTTCAGTGGCTTTAGAATACACCCCTGTGCATGCCTATCTCATCCCCTGTCCTAGATGCACAATGCCAGGTCAGAAGCAACACCCAAGAAACATGGGCACATAAATGAGCGTGACACAGCCAAGGTGCTATGTGCGCTTCTTTTGATAGCTTCATCCCTTTGACCATACACTTCTAGCAAACAGGGCAATTGAGAGTAAGCAAGCTCTGAATAAGTGAATAAACAAATGGTAAGTTTTTTTTTTTTAAGAGACAGAGTTTCACTTTATCGCCCTCAGCAGAGTGCCATGGCGTCACACAGCTCACAGCAACCTCCAATTCCCGGGCTTAGGCAATTCTGCCTCAGCCTTCCCAAGTAGCTGGAACTACAGGTGCCTGCCACAACGCCCGTCTATTTTTTGTTGCAGTTTGGCGGGGGCCAGGTTTGAACCTG
The DNA here is from genome assembly GCA_963575145.1 of Galago senegalensis. Lineage (NCBI taxonomy): Eukaryota > Metazoa > Chordata > Mammalia > Primates > Galagidae > Galago > Galago senegalensis. Next base: position 34,122 of record CAUYTI010149176.1, read on the forward strand.
CCACCCTTGGTATATGGGGCCAGCGCCCTACTCACAGAGCCCAACAAATGGTAAGTTTAAGCCTGAATGCTGGTGTTTTAGAGATGGGGCTAGGGAAGTCACTGAGGGCCTTGGCAAGATGACAATGAAGTGTATAGACATGGCTCTGGACATGGCTCTGGCTGAACAACTGAAAACGCTGGACTGAAGACACCAAAGAAGATCCCCACAAGCTGGCAAGACAAGAAGGAGCACACGGGCTAAGGAGTATGGGAAAATACATGCCCTTTTCTGAGGAGAAATCTGGCAGGTACTGCCTTAACAGGCAATCAAACCCAGTTGTTTGGTGTCACCAAAATGGACCAGAACTAGGAAGGAATAAATAAGCTCACCATGAGAACACAGCCAGAACAGTCCAGAGAGAGGGGCGCTCCACATGACAATAGGCCTGACTCTTCAAGAATGAGACAAGAGCAAAGTGGGAGTTGGAGGAGCATTTCTGATTAACACTGGGGGAGACTAAAGAGGCCATCCTGGATTTCTGGTTCAAAGGCACTAGAAAAGGCATGAACGGGGCACATGGGAAGATGTGGATAGGTCCCTGAGTGTCACAGCTGCTCTGTCTGCTCTCAGGAAAGTGATGCTCAAATATTTAGGAGTGAAATAACATGATGACCATGACTAATGTTCAAATGCTAAATGGTGCGGGGGACAGACAGAATGCCAACATGGGAACATGCTCAACAAGGTGGAGACACCACCAATATAACTGGAAGCTATGTTGATTGACAGCAATATTTTAAAGCAGTGGCAGGCAAGCATGTCATTAAAGACAAGGCCTGGTTGTTACATAATATGTAAAGAGGAAAAGCTGGGGCCGGGTGTGGTGGCTCTCATGCCTGTTGTCCCAGTGCTGTGGGAGGCCGAGGCGGTTGGATCCCCTGAGCTCAGCCGAGTTCAAGACTAGCAGAAGACCAGCATGAGGCAGAGTCAGCCAGAGTGAGACCCTGTCTCTACCAAAAAAAAAAAAAAAAAGCTGGACGTTGTGGTGAGCGCCTGTAATCCCAGCTGCATGGGGGGCAAGAAAATCGCTAAAGGAAGAAAAAAAAATTAAAAAAAAAACCAAACAACTTCAAAGTAAGATAAAGTGAAAGCCAGCAGAAATTAAAAGCAAAAATAAAACAAAAAAGACTTTAGAAGAAAAAAAAAGAGGAAAAGCTGGGGCTCAGTGCCCACAGCACAGTGGTTATAGAACCAGCCACATACACCAAGGGTGGCGGGTTCAAACAAAGCCCGGACCAGCTAAACAACAATGACAAATGCAACAACAACAAAAATAGCCAGGAGCTGTGGTGGATGCCTGTAGTCCCCTCTACTAGGGAGGCTGAGGCAAGAGAATTGCTTAAACCCAAGAGTTTGAGGTTTAGCAAGTACCTCCTTTTAGTGGCTTGAATAACCACAATGCTCTCCACATTCTACCTATGTGGTGAAGCTGTGAGTGTGAATGAAGAAGGTACAAAGATATTTCCCATGTGTTAAAGAAAGCATGGCCCAGGGCAGCGCCTGTGGCTCAAAGGAGTACTGTGCTGGCCCCCTATGCCAGAGGTGGCAGGTTCAAACCCAGCCCCGGCCAAAACCTGGAAAAAAAAAAAAAGAAAGCATGGCCGAAGGTGGCCTTGCTTAGGACCCAAACAGCTCATCTGTACCCAAGTGAATGGCATCAAGCACGTGGAACAGTGTGAGGAAGCACAATCCCAGGTTACATTGAAAAGGGTTGGTGGCAATGCTGGGGCAAATACCAACAGAGACTTCAGTGTGCCCTGCTATTCTTTTCACCAGAATAATTGTTCATGGTTTTGTTAGTGAGGTCTGGTTACCATACCACATAGGGTTGTAGTAGTCTACCCTCAACCCAGTTTTTCCTATGCAAACTCCTATTTTTATTGTGTGATTTATAGAACATCAGATTTTTTCCAGGAATGCACATATCACAAGGAAGCAGAAACATCATGAGAAAGCTTAAATAACTCCAAAGCATGAGGTAACTAACGTTCTTCAGTGATTTTGCTGCTAGAAGGCAAATATTACATCAGACGTCCTCAAACTATGGCCTGTGGGCCACATGCGGCCTGCCTAGGACATTTATCTGACCCGCCGGGTGTTTTTGCCACTGCTGCCTGTCCTGCTTAGCAGCTGACTCATCCTGGGGCCTGCAGTCTGGCCCCTCCAATGGTCTGAGGGACAGTGAACTGGCCCCCTGTTTAAAAAGTTTGAGGACCCCTGTATTACATCAAATCCTTTATTTGATCTAGTAAGGAAAATGAGAGTTGCAGAAATCTTGTTTTCAGGCCAAATCACTCTATACTGAGAAAGAAGTTCAACAGTAAGAACAGCTTGTACTTTGACAGGATAGTAGAATCCTGCCCCAAAAGGCTGTCCTAGGAGGCTGTATCTGGTACTCACTTGACATAAGGCTCTCACACATGACAAGGATGCAAACACCACCTAATCCTAGCAGTTTTCTTTTCTTTTCTTTCTTTTTTTTTTTTTTTTGAGACAGAGCCTCAAGCTATCACCCTGAGTAGAGTGCTGTGGCATCACAGCTCACAGCAACCTCCAACTCCTGAGCTTATGCGATTTTCTTGCCTCAGCCTCCTGAGTAGCTGGGACTATAGGAGCACACCATAACACCTGCCTATTTTTTGGTTGTAGTTGTCATTGTTGTTTGGCAGGTCCAGGCTGAATTAAAACCCTCCAGCTCTGGTTTATGTGGCTGGCGCCTTAGCTGCTTGAGCTACAGGTGCTGAGCCCCTAGTGGTTTTTAGATTAAAAAAAAAAAGCCTAGAAAGCAGCAGATGAAAGGTATTTTTCACTTGAATCAGAATCCAGCCCCCTCCCTGCCCCCTGGAGTGAACTTCAGAGAAAATTTCTGAGCCTCAGCAATATTCTGACCTTTCCTAATTTCACTCATGTTTGTATTAGGTCAATTGCAGAAGATGGCATTTTTCAGCACCTTTCATTTCCAATTACTCCACAGCACCACATAAAGGGCAGGGAAATAGATACTTTCCCCTAGGTAAACAGTCTGGGACCAGAGGAAAGAATTAGTCTCTTGCACCAGCTGCTTCCATCCTAAAGTGTCATTCAATTGTGCTTCCAATTCTTTCTATTCCCTAGTATAAGCTACAGAATCTCAGAATCAAGGAGGCTTCTCTGCACAAATAAATAAAGGCTGCAGCACTGTGAGACACCAGCCTCAGCCCTTAAAAATCCTGAGAAGTCAAAGCTGGCAGTGGAAGAGTCTCAGTGGTCTCGAGGGAGCAAAAGGGCCTGGGGCTTGGTTGGAAGCCACAGACTAGACCGGTGGGTCTTAATCTTCCCAATGCCAGGACCGTTTAATACAGTTCCTCATGTTGTGGTGACCCCCCCCAACCATAAAATCATTTTCATTGCTACTTCATAACTATAATTTTGCTACTGTTATGAATCGTAATGTAAATATCTGATATGCAGGTTGTATTTAAGTGAACCCTGTGAAAGGGTCGTTTGACCCCCAAAGGGGTCGCAACCCACAGGTTGAGAAGAACCACTGGTCTAGACCCTGAGGTTCTGCTGCCCTGTTCTGAATTCACAGTCCATTTTTTAATTCTTTACTTTTGAGAAGATGCAAGAAATCATCTATATTTTGAAAAGCTAAATAAAACACGGTTCTTGCCAAGCAAATGCAGATCCTTCCCCAAATAAAGGCAACCAGTGACATACAGTAAATCTCATTTTTATAGGTGTGTAAAATGAAATCTAAACACAAGTCTGCCACACACAGGTGAGAAAAGAGAACAGGTTAAAAAAAATTCCTGGGCCACGCCTGTGGCTCAAAGGAGTAGGGTGCCAGCCCCATATGCCAGAGGCGGCAGGTTCAAACCCAGCCTCAGCCAAAAAACAAAACAAAACAAAAATCTGCAAAAAGAAAAAAAATTCCTGCCAGGCACAGTGACACTCCTGTGATGTTGTCTACTCAGGAGGCGGAGGCAGGAGGATTGCTTGAACCCAGGAGTTCAAGACCAGCCTGGGCAACACAGTGAGAACTTGTTTCAAAAAAAAAAATCCTTGCTGTGGAAAACAGTTAAGCATGGATGGAGTTACTACAGGACCTAGCAATTCCACTCTTAGCTATATACTCCAAAAACCTGAAAACAGGAATTTGAACTGATTACCTGTATGCCAATGTTCATGGCAGCACAATTCACAATAGCCAAGTGGTAGAAGCAATCTGGTCTCAATCGACAGATGGACAAATCAACAAAATGTGGTTTATCTATGAGGACAGACAATTAAGTTCATGAACACATCCTAGAAAAAGGATCCATTGCTGAATATCACTATGGTTACCTTCGAAGTACTCCCCTTGGGAAGCTATGCAGTAATGCCAGCATCTAGTCCATCTTTCAAAGCACTTTTCCTAGGGTGAGTTTATGAACTTAATTGTCTTTCATCATATACAATGCAAGATTATTCAATCTCAAAAAGGCAATTCTGATATGTGCTGTAACACATATGAATCTTGAGGATATTATGGTCAGTGAAAAAAGCCAGACATAATTAGCATTCTACCGAGGGTGACATAATGAGACTCTGTCTCAAAAAAAAAAGAAAACGTTATAGGAAGAAGCAATGGTTGTACAACATTGTGAATGCACTAAATGCCACGGGGTTGTACACTCTGTGAGTGAGTGAATTTCAGGGGCTATGAATGGTATCTCAGTTTTTAAAATCCCCCCCATTAAAATAGCAGTTTGACTTCACCAGTTACTCTAAATCACAAAAACAGGTTGTTTCCATTTCTACTTTGCTCAGGCCCTAACCACTAATCCGCTATTGTCTCTATGAATAAGCTTTATCCTAGCCATTTTTTTTTTTTTTTTTTTTGGAGACAGAGCCTCAAGCTGTCCCCCTGGGTAGAGTACCATGGCATCACAGTTTACAGCTCCAACTCCTGGGCTTAAGTGAGTCTCCTACCTCCGCCTCCCAAGTACCTGGGACCATAGGCACCCGCCACAGCGCCCAGCTATTTTTTGGCTGCAGCTGTCATTGTTGTTTGACGGGCTAGGACTGGATTCGAACCCGCCAGCTCAGGTGTATGTGGCTGGCGCCTTAGCTGCTTGAGCCACAGGCAACAAGCCCTTATTCTAGCCTTTTAATTCTACTTTTTTTTTTTTTTGTGGTAGAGACAGAGTCATACTTTATTGCCCTTGGTAGAGTGCCATCATGTCACACAGCTCACAGCAACCTCCAACTCCTGGGCTTAGGCGATTCTCTTGCCTCAGCCTCCAGAGTAGCTAGGACTACAGGTACCCACCACAATGCCTGGCTATATTTTAGTTGCAGTTTGGCTGGGTTTGAACCTACCACCCTCGGTATATGGGGCCAGCACCCTACCCACTGAGCCACAGGCACCGCCCCAATTCTGCTTTTCTTTTGTTTTTTGAGACAGAGTCTCACTATGGCACCCTCACTAGAGTGCCATGGCGCCACAGCTCACAGCAACCTCCATCTCTTGGGCTTAAGCAATTCTCTTGCCTCAACCTCTCAAGTAGCTAGGACTACTGGCGCCCACCACAACGCCTGGCTATTATTTTTGTTGCAGTTGTCATTGTTGTTTGGAGGTCTGGGCTGGGTTCAAACCTGCCAGCCCTGGTGTATGAGGCCAGTGCCCTACCCACTGAGCTACAGGCACCGCCCACTTAGTTATTTTTTATTGCAGTTGTCATTATTGTTTAGTTGGCCCAGGCTGGATTCGAATCCGCTAGCCTTGGTGTATGTGGCTGGTGCCATAACCACTGTGCTATGGGCGCCAAGATGCCTTTATTTTTGGGTACAGACAGTCTCACTTTGTCGCCCTTGGTAGAGTGCTGTTGAGTCACAGCTCACAGCAACCTCCAGCTCTTGGGCTTAGGCAATTCTTTTGCCTCAGCCTCCCGAGTAGCTGGGACTACAGGTGCCCGCCACAATGCCCACCTATTTTTTTGTTGCCAGGGCCGGGTTTGAACCTGGAGCCCTACCCATTGAGCCACAGGCATCACCTGCGACTTTTAATTATTTTTATTTTATTTTTTTGAGACAGAGCCTCAAGCTGTCCCCCTGGGTAGAGTGCCGTGGCATTATAGCTCACAGCAACCTCCAACTCCTGGGCTCAAGCGAGTCTCTTGCCTCCGCCTCCCAAGTAGCTGGGACCACAGGCGCCTGCCACAATGCCCGGCTATTTTTTGGTTGCTGCCGTCATTGTTGTTTTGGTGGGCCTGGGCTAGATTTGAACCCACCACCTTAGGTGTATGTGGCTGGCGCCTTAGCCACTTGAGCCACAGGCGCCGAGCCAATAAAAGGCTTTCACGCATAAAGATGTACTGGGGAAATGGAATGGAAACACTTTTTTTTTGAGACAGAGCCTCAAGCTGTCGCCCTGGGTAGAGTGCCATGGCATCACACCTCACAGCAACCTCCAGCTCCTGGGCTCAGGCAAGTCTCCTGCCTCTGCCTCCCAAGTAGCTGGGACCACAGGCGTCTGAGACAACACCCAGGTATTTTTTGGTTGCAGCCATCACTGTTGTTTTGGCGGCCTGGGCTAGATTCGAACCCACCACCTTAGGTATATGGGGCTGGTACTTTAGCCACTTTAGCCACAGGTGCCAAGCCCTTTTAATTCTTTTTAAACAAGAGTCTTACTCTTATTGCTCTGGCTAGAGTGTATTGGTGTCATTACAGTTCATTGCAACCTCACACTCCTGAGTTCAATGGATCCTTCTCTTGGCCTCCCAGAGTGCTAGGATTACAGGCATGAGCCACTGTGTCTGGCTCTATCCTGGACATCTCATATAAGTGGGAATGGTATTTTTTCTATGGAAAGTCTGTCTTTAAAAACCTTTACCTAAAAAAAAAAAAAAAAACCTTTACCTATGGGCAGCGCCTGTGGCTCAGTGAGTAGGGTGCTGGCCCCATATACTGAGGGTGGAAGGTTCAAACCCAGCCCCGGCCAAACTGCAACAACAACAAAAAAATAGCCAGGTGTTGTGGCAGGCACCTGTAGTCCCAGCTACTTGAGAGGCTAAGGTAAGAGAATCACCTAAGCCTAAGAGCTGGAGGTTGCTGTGAGCTATGATGCCACGGCACTCTACCGAGGGCAA
>CAUYTI010149178.1:0-35652 GCA_963575145.1 Galago senegalensis
TGGCATTACAGCTCACAGCAACCTCCAACTCCTGGGCTCAAGCGAGTCTCTTGCCTCCGCCTCCCAAGTAGCTGGGACCACAGGCGCCCGCCATAACGCCCAGCTATTTTTTGGTTGCAGCCGTCATTGTTGTTTGGCGGGTCTGGGCTGGGGATTCGAACCCGCCACCTTAGGTGTACGTGGCTGGCGCCTTAGCCGGTTGAGCTATAGGCGCTGAGCCTAGAAACAGATTTAAGAGGTTTTATTTCTTTTTTCTTTGCAGAAATGGTAGTATACTATTTTTTCTTCACTTTGCTTTTTTTTTTGCAGTTTTTGGCCAGGGCTGGGTTTGAACCCACCACCTCTGGCATATGGGGCCAGTGCCACAGGCGCCTCCCTGCACTTTGCATTTTTCACTTAATGGTAAATCTTGGAAATCATTCCCTATCACTACATAAAGTTTCATCACTCTTTTTTATGGCTGCAAAGTATTTCATAGTGTGAGTGTACCATTTAGTCAAGTTAAGGAAAAAAAAATAACACTTTGCAGCTAAGCACAACACACCAGGTCCTCAGTTTTCCATCTGTGTCCTCAAACAGACTGAGGGGCGTGGGGAGTGGTCATCCAGGACCATCAACCTCAGGGCTGATTCTTTCTTCCAACATCTCTCCAGGCCTTTCCCTACAATCACCTCATCCCTGCCACAGTCCTGCCTTAGCTGAGGCCCCAGTGCTCCCAGTCTGGTTCAGCCCCTACCTCCACAAGGCCTGTCCCCACCCACCTGCTATGTAGTTGTTAGGGAGGTGATCCTTGACCCTGCTGAAAACCTTTCATGGCTGCCCAAGACACAGTCCAAAGCCCTTTTTGCAGCCATGTGACTCTCCCTGCAACTTGGCCAAATGTGTCCTTCTAAGTCTTACTTTCCTACTGCAGCCGAGATAGCATTCTTGAACTCATTCATGCTTTTATGCCTCTGGGCTTTTGTGGTGCCCCGTTCTTCTCTGCCTCACTTAATTAATATCCTGGTTATCTTGCCAACATTCTTCCAACAGCCCCTCTTCTGGGAAGCTGTCTCTTTTCCTCCAGGAATTCCATCCCTTTAGCCTACATCTGGTGCGTGCTACATCAGCCTCAACTTCCATCACAGCTTCAGTTGGGTACTGTGACTTCTCCCTCCCTCAGGAGACTGTGAGCCTCTTGGGGGCAGGCACACTCACTTCACACCCCCACAGGAGGAGGCCTCAACACTTAGTAAGCATTCAAAGTGCCTCAGGCAAGTAAGTGAGGAGCATATCTGGACCAGATGTGGTCCTGGAGCCCTGCTGCCAGTGTTAGGGAGCGCAGGGTCAACTCTGCAGTGAAGCTAATGAAGAAGTTCTCAACCTGTGGGTCGTGACCCCTTTGGACTGTATTAAAGGTTTGTGGCATTAAGAAGGTTGAGGACCACTGAGCTAATGAGTGCCCAGAGCAAGGTCTGGAAATCTCTTTATCCTGATCCTCGTCCCTCTCTCTTCCTATTGCTTGTCTTTGCCCACTCTTTTACACCAGGGATAGAAAAAGGGGGCCATAGGCCTGGATCCAAGCAAAGAGGCTTGGCCAGGGTTTCTTCCCAGCTGGCACACTGGGCAGCCTGTGTGCCATGGCTGACTGCCTGGCCACTGAGCCAACGGGATGAAAGTGGTGGCCCCTCTAGCCTCCAGGAGGCCAGCAGGCAGCAAGACAGGGGGAAGCAGAGAGGAGCAAAGATAGGGATGTTTGGGCACCAGGCAGGCTCTTGTGTGCCAGCTGGGAGGCCAGAGCCGTGGGGAGTCTGGCAGGCTGAACTGCTCAGCTTCTTCCAAACTCAGCTTCCTGGACTGTACTGTGGGTTTCTTTGTGTATCTATGAGAAGCAAGGCCCCAGGTGCTTGGGCGTTGGAGCAGAGGTGGAGGACTGGAGAGACAATTAATCAGAATACAAATACTGGCCCACTTCCTGCTATGGGCCACCCAGGGCCACGTATGGCTCTGGGGGCTCTAATGGGCCCCAAGAGGCAGGTGAACCCCCGCACTCTTCTGCCCAGGGATGTCAGGCATAGAGTACATGGGTCTCTGGGGAGATGTGCTATGTGCAGGGGCAAAACTAAACCTGCTGCCTGAAGGCAAATCACCTCTCTTCCTCTCTCTAAGTTTCAGTTTTCCAATATCCAAGAGAGAGGAAGGAAGACTGTCTCAGCCATACAAGGGTCTAGGTGCAAAAAAAATAAGAAACCCAGAAACCTATCCACTGTCATTGTCAGGGTATTGCAATTGAGCTAGCACTTTTTATGCTACCCTCTGAAGTGGTAAGGATTCTTGTCCTACTTCTGATGAGGAACTCAGGCTCATAGGTTAAATCACTTAACCACGAGCCAGCTTGGTACAGAGCAGAGCCAGGACTTCAACCAATAGCTCTGAGCCTAAATGACCAAGAGCATCTTGCTGCTCTGGGCCCTCAACCCTGCTCCTCAGCTGTGCCATGGGTTTGTCCACCAGGAATTCCAATCATGGAATTCAGGCCTGAAGGGACCTGAAATATTGAGTGCCTGGAGCAGTCCCCACCCCATGATGCCCTGTCCACATGGTCTCTAAATGGTTGTCTCACTCTGTTGGTTATCTGCTGCGATGGGAAGCACACCCTCTCTTGGGACAGTCATTCCATCTTTGGGCAGTAGCAAATTGCTGGAAAGTGCTTCCCTATATAGAGCTGAACCCGCCTCCCTGTGGTTTTTGTCCATTGGCCCTTATTCCTCTCTTGGCTCCAGAAAGGGCCAGTCCCTCTCACACACATCAGCCCTTTGAATATTTGAAGACATCCATCATATTCCCCCTCCCAAAGCCATTATTTCCACAGTAATTCTCATACGATGAGAATTACTCTTTCTACTCTCTAGGCCATGCTCTTTCCTGCCACCCCCCACCCCCCCAGTCTCAGTGCCAAGAGCCACCTCTACAGGGTACCAGAGGTCTCTGGAACAGAATGTTCCCCAGCACCCGGGCAGCCCCAATTCTGCCTGCCGGCTTCCTGGCTCAGCAGTGGGCCCAAGATCTTAGGAGGGTGGAGAAGTGAGAAGGAACAGTGCCACCTGGGGTGGCTGGCAGACATCAAGGGCTGTGGCTAGAGGGTAGGATTGGAGGAACTCTGCCAAATGGCTTGATGCCTGCCTGCTCCAGGTATTCCTGCTCCTAAGACTCCTAGTTCCTAGGGAGGACTTTCGCCCATATTCCCACCAACTTTGTTTTTGCTGCCCCCACTGCTCTAGGACCATGTACTCTAGCATGAGGAGAAGGTGCCATGTACCTTGACAAGCTGTCCTGCCTGATCTAATTCCCTCCAAGTGTACCCAGAGCTTGTCTGGCTTGGAGCCTGGACCACCAGGTCTGTTCTTCTGAACCCCCTCCCAGAGACAAGGCTGGCCTGCTTGTTTCCTCCCTGCACCCAGGACTGCTCCTTCTTTCCTCAGTTCCCCACAGCATCGCCTGAAAGGGCACTAGGCAGCTGGCAGTGGGTGGTGGCAGACATGGCTCAAACTGATTCAGATGGCAGAGCTGGCATGGCAGGGTCCTCCCCAAGGATGGCACCAAAAGGGGTCGTGGGCAGGCCCTATATGTAGGATGGGATAGGGACCAGAGAGGAGAGGGACCTACTAGGAGGGGCACTGAATAGTGTGGGTATAGGGCTGAGACTCAGCCTTGGGGTAAGAAGGAGACTGGACTCTCAGGCTGACAAGAAATGCCCAGGGGGCACCAAATACTGATGATTAAGTCCAGAATGTTTGCTTCACTGTCGGATGGGCACCAACCTCATCTGTTGTACTTGTCACAACTCAAGCTAGTAGAGGCAGCAATCACCCTTCCTCTTTTTTTTTTTTGAGACAGAGTCTCATTATATAGCCCTTGGTAGAGTGCTGTGCCATCACAGCTCATGGTAACCTCAAACTCTTGGGCTTAAGAGATTCTCTTGCCTCAGCCTCCCAAGTAGTTGGGACTACAGGTGCTGGCTACAACACCCAGCTATTTTTTTGTTGTTGTTGCAGTTGTCATTGTTAGTTAGCTATCCTGGGCTGGGTTTGAACCTGCCACCTTCAGTATATGTGGCTGGTGCCATAACCACTGTGCTACAGGCACCAAGCCACTTCCTCTTCTATTGTCCCTAATCCTACAGTCTGGGCATAAGTTTCTTTGGGCCAATTTGAGGTGGGGGATGGAAGGAAGCTGGCAAGGGCCCTGAGTTCTCTCTCTGACCCCCCCTCCCCGGGTTCTGCTGGATGCCCCCAACCCAGCCTAGCCTGTTTTTTTTATTTTTTTTGAGACAGAGCCTCAAGCTGTCCCCCTGGGTAGAGTGCCATGGCTTCACTGCTCACAGCAATCTCCAACTCCTGGGCTCAAGCAAGTCTCCTGCCTCAGCCTCCCAAGTAGTTGGGACCACAGGCACCCACCACAATGCCCGGCTATTTTTTGGTTGTAGCCATTATTGTTGTTTGGGGAGCCCAGGCTGGATTCGAACCTGCCACCTTAGGTGTATGTGGCTGGCGCCTTAGCCACTTGAGCCACAGGCGCCCAGCCATCCTAGCCTGTGTTACTACTCCTGAGGACTTCTCAAGGGTGAAGTATGGCAGGGAAGGGGCTGGGCTTCAGCAGGCCTGGCACTGAGGGGCCCGGTCAGGTGTATAATCTCCCTCCTCTCCTAGTATTTGGATCTCTATGACTCAGATTGGAGGTGACAATACTAGAGGGTCCTTGGGCTAGGAAGAAGCCTTGACCTCCCCCTCCACACACAGCTGAGCTTGCAGCCTGGGGATTGCTGAGGCAGCACTGCCCAGAGCTCCTGCCTGCCTTCCAGAGCTCCTAAAGAGGGGGCTGGAGTGGACAGGCTTTGGTGTGGGAAGCAAGGTAGGGCCTCAGAGGCACCCAAGCCCCTGGGAAACAAGCAAGGGGACTGTGTATGTGTGCCAGGGGAGAAGTCAGGGGCATTGGAATTTTGGAGGCTCAGCTCTGCTTGACAGAAGCTGTCACAAATATTCCAAGCATTATCTTCCAATCTCAGCACCTTATTCTTTACCTTGGAGAAACTTGGCTGTCTATGGGGGAGATAACTTTGTGTTCTGAGAGGCCAGGGTCTTAATTTCAGAACCGGGCAGGGGAAGGTCAAGTATGCATCTGAAGAGTTGGACATGGAGACCCACTGGGTCCCCTGTTCAGGGATTGGGGAGCTATTAGAGGTGCCTCAGCCAGACTCTACTATGGCCCTACTGATCTCTCCCTGAACACTCCCTTGATGACCTTGACCTTGAATTAACCTCAGATCATGAGAGATAGTCAAAATGGAATGAGGAAGGACACTGAGAAGAGCTATAGAGACCTAGCCAGGTAGCCCAAGACCCCACCCATTTCTGGTCTTCACTGGCCCCCTTGTCCTCTGTATAACAGGAACAGAATGTGAACGAAAATACCAGGGTGGAAATGAGAGGGAAGGAGGTCTCAGCCTGAAGTCTGGGGAGGAGGAGTGAGCGCCCTTGACACAGCCCCTTCTGCCCCTTTCCCAGGCCCGCTCAAGTTGCTCCCGCAGAACTTCTCTGGGCGCGGGTTCGCCAGCACCTAGAACTTGGGGAGGGAGCAAACAGATTAGAGGTGGGGAGGGGGTGTTAAGTGAACACCCGCGTTCCTCCTACCCTTTTCAGTGCCTGGAGTTTGGACTCCGCCCTCCTTCACGGGGAATAATTTATTCATTGTGACTCCCGCAGGAGTAACAGTCATACATAATTAGGGTTAATTATGACATTCATTAATTACGATGACTTCTCTTTTTGCTTCTGCCCATTTCCCCCCTCCCCTCGTCTCGCTCCCGGTGTGTGTGGGGGGTGGTGGGACTGCCTGTCTTTCTGGTCTGGAGCCGCAACAACAGTCCCTGTCCCTGCCTGCGACGGACGCTCGGCGCTGCCGCAGCCCCCAAGCACGGACTCGGCCGCTGCGCTCCCGCCAGCCACGGCCTCACGTCCCGAAGCCTAACCCGATTGGGGGGTGGGGGGAACGCAGGACTGCGGTAGGTCAGAGATAGACACCCGGAGACTTAGAGATAAATGGGAAGAGACACACACAGAGACACCCAGACAGAGAAAGGTTGTGGAGACATATTCTGAGAGACACAAGCAGAGAGAGGGATGAACTGAGCTACAGAGACCTGGCGGCCACGGGAAAGGGTGCGCCTCACGCGCACACACCGGCGCGTACACCGGTCCACACCCGCTACCGCTACAGGCTCCCTCTGCCCTAGCTGCGCCGATTCCCTCCAACGAAGCCGAGTTACAACCTCCCCGGAGGGTTCCGATAGTGCGCCCGCTCCTGTCGCGCGCACGGGCATGCCGTGCTTGTGCGACTGGGGGCTCCTTGTGGCCTCTCGTCGCGAACCCACTCCTCTCCCCGGGGCGCGGCGCGGAGCCTTAGGAATCACGTGGGCCCCGTTACGGCGACCCTAGGGCGCCCAAGCCCACAACAGCTACTCCGCAGGAACAGGGCGCCCGGGCCGGGCACGCACTGGGCTGGGACCAGGCCTACGCGCCCCCCGAGTTACCTTGGTTTCCTGGAGGGCAGAGATGGTCCCTGGGGGGGTATGGGTGGCCGCGTCATCCGGTTCATTCTCCTTTTCGCTCATTTCGGTCATGGTTGGGGGAGAGGAGAAGAGAGGGTGCCAAGACCCGACGGCAGGCCCGCTGGGGCAGGCTGCGGGTGGCGGGCGTCTCTCTGGGACTCTGACGCCCTCCTGCAGTGACTGACCCCCAATGAGCCCCAGGCAAAGCCTCCCTCGACCTCTGGGCGCGGGCGGAGAAAGTTGCCCGGTTCGCAGGGGAGGAGGAGGCAATTATGCCGAGCCGCGGGAGCGGGACGACCCTGGGCGTGAGGACCGAGGGTCTGCAGAGGATGCTGCTCTGAGAGAGGGGAGAAGGGAAGTGGGGACGCGAGAATGAGCGGAGGGAGGGAGCGACAGAGATGTCCGTGTCCGGCCGGCTCCGCCGTCCTCTGCGCCCGCCCCCCATCTCCTCCCCCTGACCCCCACCGGCCCCGGCCCCACACCCGGCGGCCCCTCCGCCCAGTCCTCGCCTCCTAACTTTGATTTAGGAGGTCGCCTGGTCCCTCCCTCTTCCCTCCGTCGCTCCCCCGCGCCGTCATGCAAATCAGGTTCTCAGCTATTGGCTGTCACGTGGCCAGGAGGTCGAACTGGGCGGAGTCATGGGGGGCTCGACAGGATAGGGAGGGGCTTGGAGGTAAAAAGTGGAGGGGGTAGTTTTACTTTGAAAAACCCGGGATTGAGGGGCTTGACAGGATTGAGGCAAGCCTGGCGAGATCATTGAAGAGTCTAGATGAGGTTGCAAGGAATAGAAATAGGTTGGAGCTGCAGCAGGATAGCTGGGAGTGAGATCGAAGTTAGGACTTCCTGATAGTGAAGATTGAAAGATGCTGAAGATTGGTGAAGGAAGAATGGGGACTCATCTGCCCCCATTAATTGGATGCCTCTCTGCCCTAGAGAGGCTCTTTCCAAATAGCACACCCCCGAACTGTGGTGTATGTGTCAAAGGCCAGGCCAGGCAATTCCTCCTTTGCAATGGGAAGCAAGACGACTGTATTCCTTACCAGTCTTGGTGTCTGAACTTCAGCAGAGAAGGGGCCTCAGTCCTCATTCCTAAAGTTCCCAAACCTCTCTAAAACAGGCCCCTTTCTAAAGATCCTGCCACAAGTGGACTTAGATCAGGGGGTAGGGAGAGGTGGGTGAAGAGGTCCTCACCCTCCAAGGAGCTCTCTCTTCACCTGGTCTTTTGATACATGTTGATTATCTGGGACCCATTTCTCCAAGTTGCCTTCCCTAACCCTCTGCCCACTTTCCTTCTGCCCCCTCTGGCCCTGACCAACAGGTTTGGCTTCATCTCTTTGGCTTGTCCAAGGAAACAGAGATAGGATGGTAGCTGAGAGAACCCTTCCCTGGGTGTGGGTGGAGAGACTTCTGGGTTTAGGTTTTTCTACTCCTCTGCTGTGGGTGGAAAGATGGGGGGAGTGCCACTCAGGAGGGCCTTGGTTGATGCAAGAGGTGCTGCCTTTATGCTAGCCCTAGAGGACAGGTAACACCAGCTACCCCCACCCCATGCACACAGTCATTAGTTCAATTTCTGTCTTCCCAAGGATGAGCTCACCACTGGAGCACTGCTCAGGTTACTGTGTCTAGGAACAGAGATTTATTTGCCAGTGGCAGAAGTAGGACAAGGGCAGAATGAGGGTTCATGGTTGTGGGGGCTTTGTCCCCTCCCCCTCCAGATCCTCCCACTGCAGCTGCAGACTCCATCTGACTTCCAGCTTTCCTCAAAGGAGCAGGGATGGAGTCAGAGCTCAGCCCTCACATCAGTCTCCCCAAAGGCCCATTTACCAGCAGCCTTCTCTCCATCCTCTCTGAGGAATATCCTTCTCTTTCTTGCCCAGGCCAGCCCAACTTCCCCTCTGTGGACAACTCAGACTTTGGGCTAATTGCAGTACTCTGAGATAGGTTTGTGAGGCCCTCCATCTATCCAGGGATAGAATAAACAGGGCCTTCTATGTCTGGAGACCCCCTGGAGGGGTGGTACCCCTGTTTTCTACCAAAAAGCAGGGGCTTTAGGTTCCTTAGGATTTAATACCTGTATAGTCACTAATTCACTGTGTGACCTTGGGCAAGTAATTATATATTTTAGATCCTTGATTTCTACATCTGCAAAATGGTGATTGTGTCTGCTTCACTGTGAGAATGAATGAGCTGGTGCAAGAAGGCACTTAGCCCAGGCAAGACAGGCAAGGGAAGTTAATTAATTAATTAATTAATTAATTAATCTGTTTTGAGACAGAGTCTCAAACTGTTGCCCTGGGTAGAGTGCTGTGGCATCTTAGCTCATAGCAACCTCCAACTCTTGGGCTCAAGCGATCCTCTTGCCTCAGTTTTTCTCTTTTTAGTAGAGATGGGGTCTCACTTTTGCTCAGTCTCATCTCCAACCTGTGAGCTCAAGCAATCCACCCACCTTGGACTCTCAGAGTGCTAGGATTACAGGTGTGAGCCACTGCACCTGGCCAAAGGAAGTCAATTTTCTTTTTTCTTTTTTTTTTTTTGAGACAGAGCCTCAAGCTGTCCTCCCCCTGGGTAGAGTGCCGTGGCATTACAGCTCACAGCAACCTCCAACTCCTGGGCTCAAGCGAGTCTCCTGCCTCTGCCTCCCAAGTAGCTGGGACCACAGGCGCCCACCACAATGCCTGGCTATTTTTTGTGCAGCTGTTATTGTTGTTTGGCGGGTCCGGGCTGGGGATTCGAACCCGCCACCTTAGGTGTACATGGCTGGCGCCTTAGCCGGTTTAGCTATAGGCGCCGAGCCATAAGGACAGATTTTTAAAACATAAGCCACTAAAACTATTGTTCTGTGGAAAAATGATAAAAGTTAGAAAAAAATGCAGAAGTTCTTGAGGGTGCTGAGTCAAAATAAATAAAAATAGAAAACCATAGAAATAAGAACCATTAAAGGGATAAAGAAAAAAGCTAAAATATGATAAGAAAATAAAATTGAGGACAGGTGGAGCAAACTATTTTTTTTTAAGATAAGGCGATTTTGGTTATAAGTATGTTAAATTTTACCTAATTACTTTCTAAGAAAGACTAGATGCCATACTTATTCTAAGCTATGTGACTAAGTTTGCTGATTACACAGCACACATCAACTGCAATCAGCCATCAAAACTTTAATGAGAATTCTTGCTCAGAAAACAAGTAGATTTTCAGAGGCTGATGCAAATTGAAATGGAAGAAGAGCAAACTACACAAAGCAATCATCTTAGAAATGAAGAATTTTGCAAAACATCAACCGGTGCAAATCACGCATGATGATATGGAGTCACATTGAAATAATAAATGATCTTCCAGAGAGGAAAAATAATGATTTTTGTAATAGTAAATGTTCTGCATATTTTGTTTTTGAAACACATTGTCACTGACACATTTTCATAATTATGTACAGAGACCCTTTCAATAAAATAGAGGTTGTCTGCCCTGGCTGTATACTTGGAGACCTTTTAAAATAAAAATCCTGGGCTTCACTCATAGGTATTCTGATATACCAGGTCAGAGTTTATCAATTTTAGAGTTTTATATAATTCCATGATTTATTATTTTTATATATTAGTAATAAAATCACATTTTGCTTCACAATTTTACTATGATTTCTGCACCAAGCAGAATAGGTTAGACTGTGCTGCCATTTAAAAAAAAAAAAAAAACAGAAAAAAAATCAGTGGTACGTCAAAACAATGTTTATTTCTCACCCTTTCAGAGTTCAAGGTAAGTCCAAGTAAGTCTCCAGTCAATCTTCAGTCACCTGTACTCCATGTGAGGGCTTGGGATTCCAAGAAACATTAATCTGTGTCTATTTCTATTTTAAGATGGGGTTTCAGGCTCGCTGGAGCAGCAAAAGAAATACAGAAAACTACAAGTATTTTTTTTAAGTCTTAAAATCAGTTTGCTTATTTGTTTGTTTATTTTCTTTCTCTCTCTTTTTTTTTCTATTGTTGGGGATTCATTGAGGGTACAAAGAACTATGTTACACTGATTGCATTTGTTAGGTAAAGTCCCTCTTATAATTGTGTCCCAACCCCCAAAAGGTGTGTAATACACACACACCGTGATCCCCACCTCCATCCCTCCTTCCTCTTCTCTGCTCTTCCCTTCCCCCACCCCCTACTGTGTACTAGGTCATCAATTGTCCTCATATGAGAATGAGTACATAGGATTTTTGCTTCTCCAATCTTGTGATGCTTCACTAAGAAGAAGAATGTGTTCCACTTCCATCCAGGTTAATACAAAGGATGTAAAGTCTCCATCTTTTTTAATGGCTGAGTAGTATTCCATGGTATACATATACCACAGCTTGTATACTACAAGTATTTTAAGTAATTGGTTCCTAGAGTTTCACAAAATATATCCATACCAAAGACAGCATGCATGTACCATATCTACTTATATTTCTAGAAAGTTTTAGATTATAGTTTGAAATATTAGCTCTGGTCTAACATTTTGATTTTCTTCTTCAGAGAAAATAATAATAGAGAAGTTCAAGTGTCTTTGTCTTCCATCTCCATAACTATTTGGTCCTTTTTTACTTTCTTTAAAATTCTCAATTTATTCTCTGGGTTAGTTTCTGTGTATATATATGTGTGTGTGTTGCCTTGATTCAATGTGTTTTATTCAGGGCTCATTCAAGTCTATTCTCTCAACTGTGTTTCCACTTTTTTCTTCCTTTTATATATGACTTTGTCTTTTTTATAATGTGTATTTTATGATATCAACCAACTTTATTTTCATGTTCATTAATCATTTTTATTTCTGTCCTTAAGTTTTGTATTTTTGATTGAAAAAATCAAAATGTCAGTTCCTATGTCAGTTTTGGGGAACATATGGTTCTGTTTTCAATGTTATGTAAGTTTTCTTCCATTACACAGTGTGAGGATTGGGAACTTTGTACTAGCTCTGTATTTTGCAGGATCTTACTTTAGATTTTATCGTAGCTTTGTGAGGTTGTCTGTAATTTCCTAAGTACACTTAGAGGCCAGGGCTCCTAGTTTGTGAATTCCTACTTCTACTCTTTCTGCTCTCTTCAGTATATTTCATTTTATTTTGGGGAGGATAGAGGGGAAAATATGATGGTGTTTTTTCCTCTTTCATCAAATGTGAGACACTTAGTTCAGTCAGATGCTCACTTATCTGCTGTCTTTTCCTTATTTCTTGCATCACCTCTGTGCTAAATCACCTTTTCTGTCTCAGATTTATTTGTAGAAGCATCACTTGTCTGAGGTTCCATTTATCAATATGCATTTTTTCAAGCTTTTAGTCCATAACCAAGTCTATGATATCTGTGAATTGTTAATTCTTGATCTGTTTTCAATCAGTTTCTTCTTGTTGCTTCACTGTCCCTTTCTGAAAATGACATTGGTTATTTCCTCTAGTCCTGGTCTGGGGGTTCTTGGGTCCTGGAGTCAGCCTCCCATTTCAATCTTTTTGTACCTAAGCTTGGGGAAGATATGGAATTGTGGTGGGCATTATTTTTCTTCAGTTTCTCCTATTTAAAAATTATTTAGGGTATGGTGTTCTCTGTCTTTGACTCATGGTAAAAATGTGGCTCTTATTCAATATTTTATGTTGCCTTTGTAGATTTTATCATAATTTCAGGGAAAATAAGGAACAGATTTCTACTGCTATTTAAGCTCAGTTGTCCACTCAATTCATTAAAATGAAATTTGTTGTTAAAACTTGAATTAGAAGACTAATACACAGGCATAAGGTCCTACCTGGTTACTATTGTATAGTACCAAATTTGGTCTTGAGCTTTTGCAACTAAAAATTGTCATAAATAAACCATCAACTTTTATGGTTTATCAGGAAAGATAATCCATTTTGTATCTCAGGAAGAAATGCAGCTTTATCCAGTTTTGAAACAATCTCACAGCGGCCTTATGTAGGTCATTTTAAATACCTAAGTGAAAACAAGGTCTAGAAAACTCTCTCTTTGTATATGTCATAGCATTTATTTACAGGATGGAATTGATGTAAAATTTTAAAGTGTTCCGCATAAAGTGTTAGCTACAATTAATTATTATCAGCTCTACGAGTAACATTATAGTAAAATTATAGAATTTTCCATGTCCTACTTCTTTGTCTCATTGGCTTCAGGTCTGTTTAGAAAAACCGGTGGGCGGAATCCTAGATGCATCGTATGGTGGAAAGTTCTGGGTAGTGCAGATAAACCACGTTATCAAGTAACAGCCTTATGCTCTTGACCGTTTACAATGGAGGGTTGTTTTTCTTGACTTGAATAACTTATCTCATGGTGCTTAACTTGTATACAATTATCTTGAGCTCATGAGATATAGTTTGGGCTAAATACAAAAAAGAAAGAAGCACAAAACAACTCAAACACCCCCAAAATACTAGCATGGGACAATTAATTCTCGTAGTGATTAAGCCACATTAAGACACGTTTTGTGCTTACTTCTATGTACAATAATCCTAAATATTGATAAAACAATGAAACCTTTAAGCTTTATCCTCATTGTGATTCATGGGCTTAAAACAAAAGCATAGCTCATACAAAACAATTGCTTGAGAGGACAAATCAGTAATATTGGAGTATTTGAGTTTTTGGTATGAGAACAAAAACTCACCAAAATTCAAAATTACATACTCAAGAATATTACTGAGAATATTGTTTTCTATAATAATTGCACCATTTTTAAATACCTGCAAACAAATACAAATGGTCCTTAAAACATATAACACACATAATTGGTGGGACCACCCCTATGTGCAAAATGCTAAGGGTACATGTTAAATTTAGAAAGTGTAGAATATAAATATCTTAACACAAAAACTAAGAAAATGCGATCAAGGCTATGTTAACCAGTTTGATGAAAGTATTTCAAATTGTATGTGAAACCAGCACATTGTACCCCATAATTGCATTAATAGACACAGCTATGATTTAATAAAAAAAGAAAAGAAAGAAAATATACAACACACAACACAGAGGTGAGTAAACAATCACTCATAAATTCAAAAACCAGAAAAATCCCACAGGAGATAGAGTATAATTCACAAGCTTTGAGAATCTAGTCTCTGGAAGAAAAATATATAAGTGTACTTATATATGGAGATTTTTATATGCAATTTTATTTGCATATTAGCTACATATGACATTCCAAACAGCATGTTTCCTATCAAATGGATTTAAAAAAAATTTTTTTTTAATCTCTAAAGGTAGCAAACATCCAATAGGACCAGGCTAAGGACCACTGTTAAGTAAAAGTGTAAAGTAACATTATTTGTGATTCTTAACTGTGGCATCAGCCTAGAATTGGCAGCCGCAATTTATATGCTAAGACAGCAACAATTTCAGAGAGATGTTACTGGGAAAGATAGGCAGAAACCATGAACAAACATTTAAATAACATGATTCTAAGAAGACAGAGGAATGAGGATGACACAAAGAGCTGTCTCCACCAGTAGCCAGAGCTAAAAGAAATAAAATTAAATAAATATCTTTATTTTTCCCTTTTTCATTTAGAGTAAAATATGACATATGTATACTTGAATGCAACTTACACTCTTAAAATGCATAGATTTACTATTACATATGAATCCTGGATAATATATTTTAATCAAAATGAATTTCAGCCTATATTTTTCCTACATTGATAGACTGGTATCTGAGAAATACAGTAGTTTTATGTTAACATTTAATTCTTTCACTATTATGTAAATAGTTTCAGCAAATTATTGAAATTATATATACTTTTCCTATACGGATTATTATACTCGCATTTTAAAAAATAATCTAATCATTGAATGGATTTGACAGTTTGGTTTTTAGGAGACTGTTTTCAAATAAAAGTTAATAATCAGAAAATACAGTTTGAGGAGGCTGAAATTCATCACATCATGAAGCCTTTACCATGGATGTCATCATCTATCACTTCATCTAAAATTTTGAAAGCAAGTATATATGAAATACTAAATTAACTTTATCTTATTTATGAAACACATTTTCACATTAAGATACTATATACATATATGCATCAGTCTTGAAAAATTTCTAGTTTTTCTCTAGTAGCAATTGGAATGGACTTACTGATGCCTGTGTATCTATTTCCTAATGTCAGTCTTCCTGGGTTAATGTTGAAGTACTGGTTATTTTGTATAGTTGTTTATGTATTTTTGTTTCTTTGTCTAAATTTAGTCAGATAGAGGCAATGAGGTGATTATTTCAGATCCCAAATATGCACAAGGGTGCTCAGTGCTTGGAACAATTTCAAAGAACTGTTCTCTTCCTTGATACTGTCATCCCACATGCTGACAGCCTTTGAAATGAAAGAATAAAATGTCTCACCCATAGTTAGCCAGTACAAACTAAAAGAATTGAATAAACTGTGTCCTGCTTAAGCACACGCTTATTGACTTATGATTTACTCCATCATACTGATTTGTAAATATACTGGATTAGTCAAGTCATTCCGTCCTCCCAGATGGTTTTGAACTCATATGAATCTTTTTTAATATGATTACTTTAGATTGATTCATTTAATCATACTAAAAAAAAAATGCAGAGAAGGGAAAGGATTTTTAAGGCCTGAATAGAATTGTTTTGAAAATACTAGTTACTAAACGTTTCAACCAAGTTTCACACGTAGTGAGTTTCTAATATAAGGTTTTAGTATATATCTTTATTAAATTATTGATTGGAGTTAATATAACTTAATAGTGGGGTTATTATGGCTCTTGTTCAGTTAGAGATTATGCCTACCAGACTGCAAAACTCCAATCCAACCCGGGAAAAAGCCATCCTTAATGAACTAGTAAAAGCTACAAAGTGTTGGGTTCATAGTTCTTTTGATATTGTCATCTCAGAGGTCAGGATTGCTTTTCCTAGCCAGGAACAAAGGAGTCTTCATGAGAACACAGGCCTTGATCATAGGAGTTTTACGACTTGTAGTAAGTAAGGAGAGCACCAGAAATATTCTCCAAAGCAGGTCTCCCCACGGGAATGTGACATGTAATTTTATGTGGCAATAGAGAAAGAAAAAGAGGTGTCATCACATGTAGGGAAGAAGTTCCAGTTGTGCAGACAGGGTGGTTGCATCATGCCGGCACATACATGTCATGTTACGGTAATAAAGCTAAAGCTCCTCCTGGATGTAGACTTGGGCATGGCAGTGAGGTACGTTCACCTGGGCTGTCTGTAATCTGCAGGGCAGGGTCTGTCAGAGTTTGGTTTTAGCCAGCTGGAGAGCTGCAAGCCTAACCAGCTGAAAAACAGTAAGTCTTTTTTTAAACATAAAAATCCAAATTGCTTTTATCTTCTTAACCTGCTCATTTTTCATAGCGTTCCCCTTATCAAATTATGTTAATTTAGTTGTAGTTACTTAAAAATTTGCAGGAAGGGAAGTTCTTACCTATAAAAGAATAAAATTTAATTCTGATGAATTAGTGGAAGAAAGTACCCTGATATCTTATTGTTCACAATAATAATAGTTAATAGCAACACTACAGATGATGAGAAGGCCTGCAAGCGCGTTGTCGTATCTGACTCATCACATGCAGATAATCTAGTGCTATCATTCACTTGTTGGAATAGAAGGATCAGAAAAGAGGTTTAAAAAGTTGACTAGGTTACAGTGGTTAAGAATCATCAAACTTATTTGAAACCCTAGGACTGTTTGACATGCTTTTAAACTATGCTGTGAGCAGCAGGAGACCTGTGCTCCCAAAAACAAAGACCAGGCATCAGCTCAGGCATATCTTCAGTGAAGTTGAATGTTTGACGCTGATTTGGTGCCAGTTACTTGGATTTAGAACTTTATGGGTATCATTCAAACGTTCCTTAAGCCCCCTGGATTTCCACATGTGTTAGTGAGAATAATAGTAATACCTCTATTGTAGAAATTCCTTAAGACCATGTGTGAGATGGTTGTAAAATATTTAACAGACTTTAGGACATTTAGCCAAAATAAGAAGGTTCTTATTAATATTGCTCCAGAAGCATATTTCAAAACTGGGTAAGCAATTTATTGATGAAAGAAGGTAAAATTTAAGAGTTTACTATCATATAATGGGTATTTTACCTTTATACCCTTTGGTTTATTGTTTTTAATTTTCCAAAACTGAAACTCCTACTTTACAAAATTTCTTTTAACCCGCGTGTTATGTTTTCCTAGTGACCCTCTTCTTGTCGGGGTTGAGGATAAGACTGTGTGCAGCAGATTCTGAGACTCTCTGAGGCTGTTTTACACAAATCCTCTCACTTCGGTTGAGAGGAAAAGACTGATCTCAGAGCTGGTGGAAAAAAAATGTAATGAGAGAGTAAGCCGTACAAACAGAGAGAGAGAGAGAAGGAGAAAGAAGAGCAGGCCAGCACCGAACCCCAGGATCCAGTTCTTCCCAGAACCCAGCCGCACATCTGCACTCTCTGAATTAAAAACATGAGACACCACGTTTATCCAGACCTATGACAGAGTGGAGTTTCACCTCCTTGAGGACTACCAGTTCTAACTGAAATATAATATGTTGTTGCCTAATTCTAGAGTCCTAATAAATTCATACATACTAAGGTGACCAGAATTTAACATTGGGAAAGTGGAACACCATTGATGGGGGGGGAGGGGGGGATTCTTAATTAAAAATGTGGCCTATGTGGAGCAACAAAAATTTTCATAGAATGAAAAAATAGTGTTGTCATATATTGTTTTTAATTTCATACAAATATAATACATTTTTAAAAATTATGTATAGGGTGGAGCCTGTGGCTCAAAAGAGTAGGGCACCCGTCCACCTGGGCGACCTTGCCCAGGAGGGGAATAGGGAGTTTACATTAGCCTTTCATTTCTTTTCTTTTTTTTTTTTTTTTTTTTGAGACGGAGCCTCAAGCCATCCCCCTGGGTAGAGTGCCTTGGCATTACAGCTCACAGCAACCTCCAACTCCTGGGCTCAAGTGAGTCTCTTGCCTCTCACCTCCCAAGTAGCTGGGACCACAGGCGCCCTCCACAATGCCCGGCTATTTTTTGGTTGCAGCTGTCCTTGTTTGGCGGGCCCAGGCTGGGGATTAGAACCCGCCACCTTAGGTGTACGTGGCTGGCGCCTTAGCCAGTTGAGCTATAGGCGCTGAGCCAGCCTTTTAATTTCTAAATGAAGTTACACTAACCTCTTCATTCCCAAATGGAGTTATATTAACCTTTACAGCAGCCAAAAACCGTATATTCCCTTCCCTAGCTTGTCGTGCATTCTTTACAAAAATCAGGACTTTTTTAAAACGCCATGGGACGCAGGACAAATTGTTAAAAATCGGGACTGTCCTGATTTTGGCCTTATCTGGTCACCTTATACATACACATGTGGGATAAAATGGGAATCTAATCAAAAAGAAGAAAAATATCGAGTAGCTATTAGGAGAAAAAATCAAAGTGGTTAATCCTAGGAACCAAGTAAACAATAAGAAAGAAATCATAAACACAAAGGCGTGACCGTCAGACGGCAGAGATCATGATTAAGTTATATCCACAGCAATCAGTCATTTTAGTATAGCAGAATCTGAGAAGGCCTGATCTGAGAAAATTGTAAGGTGCTAAAGAGACTGCAAACAAAGGAAATTATCAATAATTTCAAGAAGTTGTGCTGCAAATGTGAACAAAGTGTTATGTTTGATAAAGGAAGTGACATAAAAATATCCTTTTTGATAAATGATTGTGTGATAATATAAATATTGCAGTAGAGAGGGGACTCTGGATTACATAGAAGGGAGAAAAAAGAACTGCTGACATGACAGCCTTGGATAGCTGAGGGAAAGGGAATGTAGAGATTGATTTTTAGACTAAGCAAAGATATCCCATCTATTGCATTAGACAATACTTCAACAAGATCTTTTCACCTGTGTTTACTGATATAGACAAAACACTTAAAATAATATGTGGCACCTGGTGCTTGCTTAGTGAGTATCTGTTGGATTAATAGTCATGGAATTAAAGCCAAAGATTGAGAAAAATGAGACAAGTAAAAGAGGCAAAATGCAAAAATGGCGAGATGGACAGAGGGGAGGTTTCAGAGGATCTTGATTTGGGTAGGCTCAGAATGAATTAGAGAGGAGAGGCAATGATCAAGGTATTAGATTCCAGAAACTGAGACCGTCCAGGTACTGCATTCATTAGTACCACACAAGATGTGAAGGATATGGCTGAGATGAGGACAAGATTTTAGAGACATGGAATTTTCGTTTGAGGAATTGAAGTGCCAGGGGCTGGGAGGATCATGTAGGTATTTGCTGTAATTGCAGGGATTTAAGGTAACAATACTATTGGGACTACCCTAAAATCATTCAACTAAGGGGGGAAAATGAACCCGTGGCATGTAGGTTTCACCAACAGTGTGGGTAAACTGGGTGAAGGAATCTAATAATATTCATGAGATTCAAAGCCAAGAATCTTCAGGAAAGGGAGAAGAAGAATGTCTTGAAATTGGCAATAAAATCTAAACAAAATTTCCAGACTCAGTTGTGTAAACACTACGGTAACAACAAGAAAATCAGATCATCTGTGGGAAGACCTACAGTGAAAACCACATCCTCAGAGATCCGTATTCCAATTTCAAAGATAATTTGAATGGAATTAGTAGAGAAGGAGTTTATCTCAGAGTGTAAAATAATTCCACTGGTACAGTGTAGGGTTGTCAGAAACCAGAATGGTAGGATTAGAGGAAGCAAAGGGATTACGAAGCTGAGAAAAAGATTTTGAAAGAAGACTCGTGACTGAATCTGGGGGTTCTTGTGGTTACCACAAACAAAAACAAAGGCTATAAAGGGACAGATCCCAGTGGATTCAGGGACATTGTACTGGAGAGGGAGTGGGTATTGGGAGGGATGTCTAGGGTCCCCTCTCATTAACTCACATTAATGGCCTGGCCTCGATCCTAATGTCCTTTTTTCACTCCAGAATTCTGCTACTAACTGGCCATATTATGCTCTTCCCACTGTTAATGAGTGTAAACTGAACTGAGCTTAAAATACAACAAGTCTTCTTTATTCCCATACATAAGCCTTTTCCCACATCTATTATTCTCTGCCACAAAAATTAATTTGATAAAAAACAGGCCTTGGTGTGTGTTTGTTTTTGTTTATTCATATGGTGGGGGAAAAAATCTATTCTACAGCTTGGTTTAGAAACGCATGTGAGTGAATGAGGTTGGTGGTAACGAGATGTGCTCCCTCATTGCTTGTAACCACAGGGATTAGAAAACCTGGCGGAAAATATGTTATCTGCCTCTTTCAATCGTTTGGCTTCTCAAGCTGTCGTATTGGTTGTGTCTTCACTACCTATAATTAAACACGTAGGAGCAATAAATAGTCTCTATCCCTTAGCAACAAAATCTCTCGTCCTTTGGGAAAGACTTTGTGTTTGTCTATGAGGATGGTGGGGCATGACAGGAAATGGATATAAGAATAAGAGATGTGACCATTAGACATTGCTGTGTCACCTCCAGGGGACTCATCTCCCTTTAGTAACAAACTTGAAGACTAACACAGAAAAGGATACAAAAACATAAACATTGCCAGGTTTCAGGTACCGTGTGTATGGACATGTGTCTATTTTGTGTTATATCTTGACTGAATCTTCACAGAGCTGAGTTTGAATAAAAATAGGTTATAGGAGAGCAGCGCCTGTGGCTCAAAGGAGTAGGGCGCCGGTCCCATATGCCGGAGGTGGCCGGTTCAAACCCAGCCCTGGCAAGAAAAAAAAAAATAAAGGTTATAGGACACACAAAAATAACACAGAAGCCAGAAAGGGATTTTACTAACTTTTCCCAGACTCATTACAAGGGACATTCAGCTATGCGTGTTCAGCACAGAAACCTGACCAAGAGGAACAAGACGGTCACTTTGTACTGTCACTTATATATCAACAACTAAAAATATGCTAAATACTTAATCTGGGAGCTTCTTTCTGGGTATGATATACACCCAAGCTTCTGCTGCCTTATACAAACATACATCCATGGCAGCACACTTGTGAATATAACAAGCAAAAATTACACACTGCAGTATTTTCTCATAACTGAAAGTATTTAATAACTAGATCTGCCGATTTATTAATCAATTTATTATTTTCAGTTGCAGTGCTCAAAGAGAGAAAAAATAGACGTGAACAAGCTACATCCTGCCTCTGGCCGGCCCATCTAAGGGGAAGTGTCACTTTTGTCACTTTTCTCACCTTCCATGCACAGCAGACGATGTGCCCACTTCTCTTCATGGAGAATTTTTTAATTGATTTTACTTATTTTTAACAAACTTTCTGTTTTAAAACAGTTTTATTTTCATGTAGATTTTTAGTTTATTTTATTTGGGTTTTTATGTGAGGATTTAGGGGTACTATTGTTTTTTGGTTACATGGTTGCAAAGTCCACATTTGAGTGTAGCCATAACCCAAGTACCTTGTACCCAACAGGGAATCTTTCATCTTCTGAATCTCCAATACCCATTACACCACCTCACATGCCCCTATGTACACACAGCTTGTCTTCCACAATAACAAAGAACATGTGATATTTGATTTTCTATTTCCTTATTACTTTACAGAGGATTACAGCCTCCGCTTCCATCCACGTTGCTGAAAAGGGCATTATTTCATTCTGTCTAAGGACTGAATAGTATTCCGTGAAATATGGTTGTGTCTTTATGCACCACATTTTCTTTATCCACTCATCAGCTGATGGGTACCTAGGTCAAGTCTACGTCTTTTCAGCTGTAAATTTGGCTACAATGAACACATGAGTAACTATCTTTTTCTGACACAATGAATTTTTGTTCTTTGGGTTCATACCCAGTAAAGGGATTGCTTTCTTAAATTAGCACATCCACTTGTACGTCTCTGAGACATCTCCATGCTGTTTCCTGTAAAGGTTGTTCTAATTTACATTTCTGCCAACAGTGTTTGTATGTTCCCTCTTTACTGCGTCTACGACAACATCTATTGTTTTTGTGACTTTCCAGTAAGGACCATTCTTAGCGAGGAGAATGGAGAGGCCGGAAGAGGAAGGGGGATTACTGCGTGGTGTATGGCACACCTCGTGGGGGGGGACAGAATTATAAGAAGGACTTTACCTAACAAATGCACACAGTGTAACCTAATTCTTTTATCATAAATGTACCCAAAACAATAAAAATAATAATAATAATGAGCATTCTGACTGGGGAAAATCATGTGGTTTTAATTTGTTGTTTTAATTTGTATTTGCCTGATGATCAGTGACATTGAGAATCATTGGTCATTTGTACGTCTTCTTTTGAAAATTATCTACTCACGTCATTTACCCAGTCTTTAATGGAAGTACTTGCTTTTGTTTTTGTTTTTCTTTCTGACTCACTTGAGTTCCTTGTAGATATTGAATGTAAATCTGTGTTGGTTGTACACTTTGCAAATATTTAATCCCGTTCTGTAGGCTATTTGCTCTGTGAAATATTACTGTTACTGTAAAGAAGATTTTTAGTTCCATTAAGTCCAAGTTGTTAATTTTTGCTTTTGATGCACATGCTTTAGAAGCCTTGGGAATAAATTCTAGAATTTTGATGGTTTCAGATCTTACATTTAAGGCTTTAACTCATCTTGAGACAATTTTTGTACGTGGTGAGAGAAAGGGAATCACATGCACGTGCGTGTGGTTCTTCTGTTTTCCCAGAACTATTTATTGAATAGGGTTTTCTTCCCAAGTGCATGTTTTTGTTTGCTTTGTCAAAGATGAGTTGATTGTAGGCATTTTGCTTCTCTTATGGGTCTGTTTGTGTACTTTTCTGCCAGTGCCACGGTGTTCTGGTTCATATAGGCTTATAGTATAATTTAGTGTCAGGTAATATGATGTCTCCAGCTTTGTATTTTGGCTTAAAATTGTTTTGACTGAACAACTTTTCGGTTCCATATGAATTTTCGGGTTGTTTTTCCTAATGCTGTGAAAAATGATGTTAGAACTTTGATAGAAATTGCACTGAATGGGCAGATTGCTCAAGTATATATTCTGTTCTCCACATCCCAAACCCCAGGCAGCTAATTGTCATTTTACAATTTTGTCTGTCCTCAGTATGACACAATGGGAATCAGACAACGTGTAGACTTTTCAGATTAGCTCGTTGTACTTGGCAATGTACAATTAAGTTTCCTCCATGCTTTTTTACACCTTGATAGTTTATTTCTTTTTCTTGCTGGATACTGTTCCACCATACAGGTATATCAAAATTTGTTACCATCCGGGGATTAGAGAAAGAAAGCTTCTATACATATCCACAGGCAGGTTTTTGATTGGACCTTAGAAAAGATTCATGGATCTTTGAACTTCACATATTCTAATTTACTCTGATCTTGTCATCTGGTGTCTATTAGAAATTATGTCATCATGATGCTATCAATCAGAAGAATACTGTGTAACCATCAGACTGTGTTCTAGAGCCATTTGTCTGAGAACTTACAGGTCTGATCCTGCTAATATATTTACTTGGTTTTAAAAATATTGACTGCTATCTGAAAACTGCACTCTGCAAGATTTTTTGACCTTCCTGAATTGATGACATTTTTGATCACTAGATATAGTTTATATTCAATCAGAGTAAGTAGTTTAAGATTTTAACATTTTTTACTACATACTCCAATAAGGATAAGTTACAATAGTCAGATAGACTGATAGGCAAATAGAAAGATTCAATGAACTTTTATTTTATTTTGATTCATAATTGAAGTAGACACAGTTTTGAACCCTAGGTCCGCACCTAATAAAGAAAAAAAATACTGGATTTAGTTTTAATCCTCAGTGACTCATGCTGACTATGTCTGAAACCTCTTTTTATAATGAACAATGCCAAATGAAATTAAAATATTGGTTAATGTGTCTTGGACAGAGGTGAGTTGGAGAAAAAATACCACAGGAAACACAAAATTCATTCAATACCAGATGTCAGAAGGTTCCAGTGACAACTCTCAAGTCATAGACCTAGAGAATAATTGTAACGGATTTAATAATTATTAATAATTCAAAGGAATAGCAATACTCATTCATTTGTGCTACCACATTAGCATTCTGATCGGCTCCCCTCAAGTGCTTTTCCCCTCTTCAATCTATTGTTTTGGCTACATACAGATGATCTTTGCAAAATTACTTTTTTACACCAACTTCCGCATAAAACCCCATGTTTTCTTATTACAATTTTTTAACTTGACGTATAAAGTTTAGGCATTTGTTTACATCCAATGTTATTTTCTAGCATGTGTCTTTATTTTCCAGACACATTGGGCTCTGGATAAATTCAGTAAAAATATTTCCATCAATTTGTTGAATTTTATTTTATTTCATACGTTTACGTCAGGAAAAGCCAATCCCTGGCTCTCCTTAATTCTTTTTCTCTTCTTCCTTCTTGACTTCCTCTTTATTTTTCAAAATTATTTCATATATTCTTTCATCTTTATGCTTTTATCTAGACCCTTCCATCAAAATGTTTTTTGTCTTGAAAACCTCCAGTAAGAATTTGTGTGGAAGATCTTTGAATTCGTGAACTTCTATGAGATAAATTAATTTCCTTATACTATTGATAACTTCCAGAAATACACATGATACAGTTTCAATGTATTAATATTACATTTTTACTAAAGGTTTAACATGGAAATTATACTAAACAACTATTGATTGTACTATGTGTCAAGGTCAACTCTAGGTATTAAGGATTCTCCTCTTCTTTTTGATATTTGAAACAACCTAGTCATATATTGGATGCCAAAATTT
Source organism: Galago senegalensis (assembly GCA_963575145.1). Taxonomy (NCBI): domain Eukaryota; kingdom Metazoa; phylum Chordata; class Mammalia; order Primates; family Galagidae; genus Galago; species Galago senegalensis. The sequence continues at coordinate 24,347 of CAUYTI010149178.1, forward strand.
AAATTGTAATAAGTAGATATATGGAATTGTTATCTCATTTGAGAAATCTTTTAGTAATTTTGAGCATGCAGTATAAATACCAGTGATGTTAGTGAATGTCTTACCTTCTACATGTTAGTATGAAAATGTACCTATGAATTCAGAAAATGTACATATTAATTTAAAAATTTGTCAAGTAACTGTTTTTAAGTTATACAACATGCGCTTATTTAAATTTTTTTTCATGAACATGCAGACCGAAGTGTGATTCAAAAACTTCACAAGGGGCTCAGCACCTGTGGTTCAAGTGGCTAAGGTGCCAGCCACATACACCTAAGATGACGGGTTTGCATCCAGCCCAGGCCTGCCAAACAACAATGACGGCTGCAAGCAAAAATAGCCAGGGGTTGTGGTGGGCGCCTGTGGTCCCAGCTACTTGGGAGGTTGAGGCAGGAGACTCACTTGAGCCCAGGAGTTGGGAGGTTGCTGTGAGCTATGATGCCACAGCACTCTACCCAGGCGGACAGCTTGAGCCTCTGTCTCAAAAAAAAAAAAAAAACTTCACAGGGCATATTGGAGTGCCGAGGTGCAGTAAGCTACCCCCAAATGTGACACTTTAGGATTTGAAAAACTCCCCCACCTTCCCCTTACTGTTCTTTCCTAAGCTGCCATAAAGCCTAGGGAGCTCACTCTCTGACTCTGTCCCTACAGTCTCGGCTGAAATGACTGTCATGTGAGAGGAGTCTCCCCTGTACTTGGAGAGAAGGGATGTCACACAGCTGCCAAGAAGAATTTGAACAAACAGGCTTTGCAAAGTTCCTCTCAGTTTATTCCTATTAACTCACACTCTTATCCCTGCCAATCATATTTTCTGATTGTCCATGAAAATACAGTCTTCTCTATGTCTTTGTCACCTTTTATTTTTTTGAGATTAATGTGAAGTTACAATTCGGTTACAATGTTTGCATGTATTAGGAAGATTTCCTGTTGTTACTATGTCACCTAAAATTTATTTTTAAACTTGGATGTTTTTCTCCAGTTATTCTGTGTTTTGGCATCAAAATCTCAACCAAGAACATAGCAATGGATGAGAAATAGATATCAGGAGTTATACCATACAGGAGCCTGTTGTACAGAATATGATTATTTAAAGTAAATTTCTAATAAAATGAGAAAAATGAAAATTAACCTGGGGAACACATGAAGAAATACACGGAAAATGTGTTGCATTAAAGTAAAATACAAATAATATCTAAGCAAAGTTATTAAAAATTTGTTAATTGTAATAGTTTCCAGAGGTTTTTCTGAACATTATACGACTTCACATGTCATCATTTGAAACTCTCACTGTATTTCTGTCAAAATTTCAAGTGAAATTTCCCACTCATTTTGCTTATTAAAATGTAAATAAAGAAAAATATCCATTGTTAAGGAATTAATTCTATGTGGAAATTTTTCTTAATCTTGATTTTCCTAATATGTTTACTTTTAGAATTGTAATGAATTAAAGATGATAAGATCGTCTTTTTTTCTGATAGAAAAGACTGGAAAATAAAGTTGAATTATATTTTCTAGTGCCTAAGTTAAATTATTTAAGTAAAAACATATCAATTTGTTCCAAGTAATCTATTTGGTAATTAATAATTATATTAACTAATGTGGTAGCCACAAAAAACCATCCCTCAAACTTGTCTCTGTGCTAGTTCCAAGAAGAAATGAGTATATCACATTATATTGCAAAAAAGTTACATTGAACATGGAACTGTTACAGATCTTAAAATAGGAAGCTTATCTGGATTATTTGGCAGGCCAATTAATGGCCCATGGGCTCTAAAATTGAGAGGGAAAAAGAGAAAAAAAAGCAAGAGCAAAATTATGGAAGATGAGTCCAGAGAATGATGAAAAGGGGTCCTGAGGCTTAACAGTGGGTAATAAAGACTTGAGCCAGAATTGCAGAGTTTAACACAGAACGGGAGGCTGTCAGCTCTCTGCCAGCAAGGGAAGATTTTATTTTATTTTTTTACTTAATTTTTATTAAATCATAACTGTATACACTCATGGGATACAATGTGATGATTTGACATACAATGTGGAATGCTTAAATCAAACGAATTGACATAACCATCACCTCAAGATTTTAGTCCTTCAGTCACAGCAACTAAATTCTTCGAACAACCTGAAGGACCAAGGAAACAGTGTTTTTTCATGAAGCCTCCATAGGGTAACACAGTTGTGCTGACACCTTAATTCAGCCAGTGAGACTTTGGATTTCTGACACAGAACAGAAAAACATTCAACTGGGGGTTGTTTAAAGCCACTAATTTTGCACGCAGTTTTTATAGTGGCATTAGTGGAATTCAACTCATTTAGCCAATATTAGTAAGTTTTGCCTTGCACAATTATAAGAAACCTTGCAAACTGTTTTTCTTATTCTTGCAAATGAAGAAGTCAAATTTACATAACCTCTGGGGACCTCAATTTCCATGTCTGCTGCGGTGAGTATAAAAATAGCCATGCAACGCAACCAAAGAAACACAGTGTCTAGAGTAGAATTTTTTTAAAAAATGATACTTATTGTTAACATTAAGTACTTAGTTTTGCAAATGCCTGACATTATACCAGGTATTATCAATATGATGAAGATAATCCTAATTCAGGTAATGAACACATAGTTAGTAAATTCTAAAACTAAATTTTTCAACTTGTAAATGTTTGAAACAGTAAATAGTAATTGATAGACTACTATTCAGAAATCCTAATCCAAACCATGTCTGCTATGCTGACAATGAAATCAGACTCTAAACCACGAAAAGCTTTTTCACAACGCTGTAGCTTTGGCAAACTGATAGCTGAAAGCATACGTACCAAATATCATTACTTGATCGTAAACTGATCATTAAATTTTTCAGCCATATTCATAGTTACAATTGCTAATCAGAGTTCACTGTTGTTTATTTCCTTTCAAACTTAGGATAGCCTAATACGATGAATCGGCTTCTTATCCCTTGTGGATACTTTATCACTTAAGATGGTCAATAACTTAAAAGAACTCTCCAGAATTATTCAGTGTTTGAAATATTTTTCCGAATAGTTTTTATAATTTATTTAATTTCTTTAAAACACAACAATTTACTCTAAAATATTAAACATTTTATTTATACTCTCAAAATTAAATGAATCACTGAACATAATTGCTGGAAGACAAATTTTACCTCACTTACAAGCTCATCAGTCAGCCTGTTCCAGTTTTGTGAATGCTTACAGAAACCATGACATTCCTGGGTCAGAGATAAAACATATTATTAATCAAAAAGCAAAGCCAGTGCAAGGAATGTCATCAACTAGTTCAAGTTTCCACTGCCTTCAAGTTCCACAAGGTGACACAGAGGGTGACAGGAAGCCTGTGTGACCAGGGTCTGGCACTACACACAGAGACTGGCAGCTTAAAGAATCCACTATTTTTATGGCAAACAGTAAACATCACAACTTTTCTTCAGAGAGACATTACCTCACCTCTCCAAATGTCTAGCTGTGTGAACACTCAGAGGAAGAAATGATACAGTTGACAGTGTGATGCACACTGCCTTCCAACAATAATAGTCTCTTTAACTAATACAAATACATATAATTTAAAATCCGTTCTTGGTTTGGTGCCCTAGCACAGTGGTTACGGCGCCAGCCACGTACACTGAGGGGTCAGGTTCAAACCCAGCTCGGGCCAGCTAAAACAACTGAAACAAAAAAATAGCCAGACATTGTGGCAGGCACCTGTAGTCCCAGCTACTTGGGAGGCTGATTTGAGAGAATTGCTTAAGCCCAAGGATTTGAGGTTGCTGTGAGCTGTGATGCCATAGCACTCTACCAAGAGCGACATAGTAAGACTCTGTCTCAAAAAAAAAAAATAAAATAAAATCTGTTCTTATGATGTTTCTTCTTACTTCTAAAATTACATATCTTCTATTTTTTTTTGGCATCAGCCAATATTCTAAATACTAGCCTAATTCAATACATTTTATAAAAGGAAAATTTTGAGTTTTAATAATTAAAGGTAATATTCATTCACTATCATTATTTTCTATTTTTTCTTTCTTTCTTTTTTTTTTAACCTTACCACTTCTGCCATTCCCCTGCATAAACCTTTTCTGTGCCTTTAGTGCAAAGTCCACTTAACTTGTTGTAATTTAAATTTCTCTCTCCAGACATTCACACTGCCCATTTTATGTCTTAGTCTGTCTCATCTCCCACTCTTACAACTTCCCTTTGAATTTCAGCAAATCTCAATTACTTCTAGTCCCTGAAACTGGCAGCTTGTTTTAATTCAAAAAAAATGTATATTTTATTGAGATACAATTTTCATACCATAAATTAATCATTTTAGTATATAATTCAGTGATTCTAATTTATTCACACAGTTGTGCAATAAGAAGTACCTTTTTCTAGAATACTTTCTTCTACTTCCTAAGAAATGTCATATCTATTAGTTATCAGTCTGTAATTTCCTCTCCCTGCTCCTGGTAGCCATGAATCTGTTTTCTATATCTATAGAATCATCATTCTGAGCATCACATATAAATGGATTCATCCAACACGTGGTCCTCCGGGTCTGGTTTCCTTCCAGTAACATAGTGTTTTCAAGGCTGGTTCAGATTGTAGCGTGAACCAGGACTTCATTCCTTATTAAGGCTGAATAACGTTCCACAGTCTAGATAGACCATGTACTATTGACACGTTCATCAGCTGACAGATATTTGTGTTTTGTGTATGTATGCTGAAGTCTTACAAGTTTCTCTTCTAAACAACATACAGTGAAATTGTATTTAGAATTCGAGCTAACGATTTCTGTCTTTTAACTGGCACCTTTCTTCTGTTGTCATGACTGTTACTGGGATTTATTTCTAGCATCTTATTCGGTCCCTTTTCTTTAGCATGCTTTTTCTTTACTACTTGATTTTCCCTTTGATTTGCCTTCTATGAGATCAACATAGGAGCTTGTTTCTTTGTCATTCTGAGCATATTCTTTCCCTGTCACCCCATCCATGGTTGTGGGCATCCATTGTTGCTTCCCTACTCATAAGCAATCCAAGGGCTTCAGAATGCTTTACATTAATTACCGCCCTCCCGTCTGACGTGCAGTTATTGTCCAGCATTTTAATTCACTTTGACTTTGTCTTCCAAGTTGATCATTCTTACTGTTTATAAATATTTAGACATACAGGCTCAGTGCCTGTGGCTCAAGTGGCTAAGGTGCCAGCCACATATGCCTAAGGTGGTGGGTTCAAATCCAGCCCGGCCCACCAAACAACAATGATGGCTGCAACCAAAAAATAGCCAGGTGTTGTGGCGGGCACCTGTGGTCCCAGCTACTTGGGAGGCTGAGGTAGGAGACTCGCTTGAGCCCAGGAGTTGGAGGATGCTGTGAGCTGTGATGCCACAGCACTCTACCCAGGGGAATAGCTAGAGGCTCTGTCTCAAAAAAAAAAAATATATATATATATATATATTTAGACATTCGTGCCTCTTTATCAGTTTCTTACCTGTTTTTCCTCTTGAATCTGTTTATTTTCTTCTGAGTTTAGTTTCAGTCTTCTGGAATCACATTTTTGGAGGATTTTCTAGTGATAATTCTAGGTTAATAGTTATTTTTCCATATTTTTCTACTGTAATTCAAAAGTCTGCCAGTTGGATTACTGTTTCATTTTAGGTACACTATGAAGATCTTTATTTACTTTGAGGATCTTGTGTTTGGTAAGCTGCAATTTTACTACAAGTATGGATTTATTTTTCTTTATCCTCCTCCGGACTCTTTCTTCTATTCTATTGACTCCTGTATCTTATCACTTCTCAGCAATTTTTGCCGAGTGTTGCTTTGGTTCACACTCACAGCTCTCTACTTGGCACTCCTATTAGATGTGTGCTGATATTTTCATTGCCTACTGTATTTTTTAATCTGTTTCACATTTTTTATCTCTTTATCTCCTTGTGGTACCTTGGTACCTCTCTAGCTCTCAATTCTGATTTGTTGTTTAATACAAATGTTGAACTCTCAGTTTCTGTATATTTTATTTTTAGAGGTCCATTTGGCTCTTTTTCATCTCTGCCTGTTCTTGCTTCACTCACAGCCTATTTTTTTACTCCTGTGATTTTCGATTCCTTCTTTTGTTTTAGTCATTTTCAAGGCTTTCCGTCAGACTACTTTCGTATCTGAATTTTGTGTGTGTGTTTGCTGCTCTCCTTGTGTCTGTTGACTCTGACACGTGGTAGAAGTTTCCTCATATAATTCAGTAATGTTTGTATGTTGAGATCATATTAAACATTGGTTTACCTTTCAGTATCCCGCATGACCTGGATCAACAGCATATCCTTCAAGAGTGTTTCTGTATTTGCTTCTTTTGGATGTTGCAGTAGGCCCACTGGCCTAGCGCCAATTTTTATACTTGTTTCTCACTTTGGGGATGTTGAACTGTAAGAGTAGCACACATTTGACTCCAAATACACACAAGTAGTAGCCCCATAATTATGAATTCTCCAGGAAACCCTTTCTCCCATCCTGAATACAGGAATAATTGGACACTTTTCCTGGTTTTTATTTATTTATTTATTTTTTATTTGAATCAGTGTGTAAATTTTTCTCTAGAAACTCTTTCCCTAATGGTAAAACCCTTTAAATGTCTCGTATTTATTCAGGAATCTCAGTTTAGAATTTTTCACCTTGCTGAGTCCAAAGTTTTACCCCTTTTTTAAACTGGGCATTAAAACTCAAGCTACAGGGTGGTGCCTGAGGCTCAAGGAGTAGGACGCTGGCCCCATATACCAAGGGTGGTGGGTTCAGGCCTGGCCCTGGCCAAAACTGCAAAAAAAAAAAAAAAAGAAAAGAAAAGAAAAAGAAAGGAAAAGAAACTCAAGCTCCGATTTGCTCATACTTTCTCTTTTGTTATAATTTGTATTTTCCTTTTTTGTTCTTTGTAGTTTTATTTTCCATATCTGTTAACTAAAAGTACATGTTCTATTTTCTCCAGTGTTTTCAGGTGGCAATGAATTTTTTTTGAAATGTGGTTTACTATATTTCCGGAAATAGATGTCTTCTAATAAATATTTAGGCATTCTCTTTTTTTTGTAGTTTTTGGTCAGGGCTGGGTTTGAACCCGCCACCTCCAGCTATTAGAGGCACTGCCCTCTAATAAATATTTTAATGTAGACGTAGCATGGTACACAAAATAAAAACACTATATATATGTATGTAGTTTGCCAAATAATTATAATTACCACCAAACTTAGGCACAGAACACTGCAAAGACCCCAAAGGTCTCTCCCTATGCCTCTTCTTAAGAGCAATCACTTCTGTTCTCTCATTATTTTATTTTTGAGATAAACTTTCTTGCTTTTCTTCATGTCTTTGTTACTTACATGTGTCTGTAATAAAATATAGTTTCATTTAGTTGGTTGCTTTTGAATTGTATCTACTCTTTCCTTCAACATTATGTTTGTGAGGCTTATTTACAATGTGTTCTTAATCGCTTTTCATATTCATTTTACATCTTGAAATTATCAGTCAGTCATGTGCCTCTCCCTATTTTAACCTAGCACCAACTAAGGGTGTTACTTTATGCTGTTTTCTTGTAATTGTTCCTGTTTGTCCTATAATTTCTATTTCATAACACAGTACCACTAACTTTTTGAATATCATATTTACAGTGGGTACCTTGACACGTGGGAGGCGAAGTCTCATGAATATTGATCAAAATAGCTAAAATACCATTGTGTACACTGTGAAAATTAAAAAGAAAATACACAGTTGAACAATAAGTATATTTCCGGCATGAATTGGAGGAAATGCTTGGGTTCAGGTTTGTTTAATCTTGCTTCTGTATACATTTGTTTACCTCTCTGATTTTTAAATTTGTTTTTTTGTTTCAAATTATTATTCAAGTCAAAGATTGATATATTATCAAAGAGGGTGATTCTTAAATATGAACCAAAAATAGGGAAATAAAAAAATGAACATGTTCAACAAAATAAAAAGAAATGTGCTTACCTAGTTCCTGACTTTTTCCACGGCTCCACTAGCCCTTGTAACCTCAATTTCTATTCTTTACTCTTATTTTTATTTGTCAAAAATTAGGACCATATTTGCAACTGATACTATGCCAATTCAATTTATAGCCACATATTTTTTGTCTGTATCAGTTTGTCAACTTATGTGTTTTGTTTTCTTATCAGAGAAAAGTATAACATAAAACCAGAGGAGTGGCCCAATCCCTGTTCAGCAAGGTAATCAAAATATTTGAAAGCATTAATTAGAGAAAGAAATAAAGAAACAAAGAGGAAGCAGCTTAATATCCATCAAAAATGTAGAAACAAAGAACCAGTTACTCTAAAGTGGAAGAAAGAAAGCATTAATATAATAAAATGAAATAAAATAAAATCGAACTTATGCACAGAAGAGAAAACTCTCATTTTTAAAAAATTTATACAAAAAAGAAATTCTTATCAAGTATTCAAACCAAAAAACCCACATTAGCCACATTGTGGGGCAAAAGAGTTTAAGAGAAAAGTTGTCAGAGTGGAATAAGAATTAAGTCAAGAAGAGTCTTCTCAGCAGAAACACTTCACGCTATAAATTAAGGAAACAATAATTTATTTGAAAAACATTGTCTCTTAATACAAAGGTAAATATGACAGTCTAAAAGTTTTAAAATATATACAGAACATTTATCTTGGATTCCCTCTGAAAAAATGAAGGGAAAATGAATGTCAGATAAAGATGGAAAATCAGAGGAATGATTTAGATAGTGATAAAAAAAACTGGAAATACTTGCTTGCAGTTCAGTCTAAATGGTTAAAGCCCTATGCTCTGAAACCACACAGATTCGGTTTGTGTCCTGCTCACACTACCAAATGCTAGTTGTTTGGCATTGACTGAATCACTTATTTCTTTTTGCATCAATTTTATTCATTTTATAGGCAGTGATAAAAGTGATTAAATCTGTTCAGAGCTGTCCCTCGGTATTCATGGGTGACTGGTTCCAGGAGTATGTGTGAATATAAAATTTGCTGATGTTTAAGTACCTTACATAAATTGGTGGGGTATTTGCATATAGCCTCTGCTCATCTTCCCTTATACTTTAAATCACATTTGGATGAATTATAATACCTAACACAATATAAACACTATAATATTATGTAAATAGTTGTATTGCTTAAAAAGTAATAATAGGAAAAAATATCGCTAAATGTTCAGGACAGACACTTTTCCTGCCCAATATTTTTGATCTGTGGTTGGTTCAGTCTGTGGATGTGGATTCCATAGATATGAAGATTTGATTCCATTCATTATTATCTATTATTATAAAGATAAAATGCATTAAACTTATAAAATAATTAGAAGAGCACTTTTTTTTTTTTTTTTTGAGACAGAGTCTCAAGCTGTCCCCCTGGGTAGAGTGCCATGGCTTCACTGCTAACAGCAACCTCCAACTCCTGGGCTCAAGCGAGTCTCCTATCTCAGCCTCCCAAGTAGCTGGGAACACAGGCACCCACCACAATGCCCGGCTATTTTTTGGTTGCAGCCATTATTGTTGTTTGGCGGGCCTGGGCTGGGTTCAAACCCTCCACCTTAGGTGTATGTGGCTGGCGCCTTAGCTGCTTGAGCCATAGGCGCCAAGCCTAGAAGAGCACTTTTAAGGAATATAGGAAGTTTTGCATAAGCATTTAGATAATAAATAGGTACACTGCTATATAAAAAATATATAATATGTAATTTCCAACAATAGGGACCTTAAATTCCTAAATGATCCCAAATAGGATTTTAAAAAATGGAGGGAACTGGGGGAAGAGTAAGATAGGAAAAAATTTATATATTCTTATAGAAGGGAAAAAAGTAATTTTTAATCTTAAAGTCTGAAAGAAAATCATTTGAAAAAGTGTTTAAATTGGGCAGCACCTGTGGCTCAAAGGAGCTGGGCACCAGCCCCATATGCCAGAGGTGATGGGTTCAAACCAGCCCCAGGCAAAAAAAAAAAAAAAAAAAAAACTGCAAAATAAAGTGTTTAAATTTAAAAGTAAATACTAGAAGAATAAAAAGACAAGACTAGGACTACAATTACAATGAACAGAAAAAAAGGCAAAACCCCAAAAAGAAATACCTTCACATCTTCTAAATTTCAATCATAATCCAGATTGAAAAACATGAATTACAATTTGAAATTAACAATAAAATATAATTATTTGTTATACATATACAAACATTATTTATATTTAGAAAGAAAAATGTAGCTTGAATAAATTTTAGATTAAATAATAAATTCAAATGGAACCTGTAAGTTATTTAGACTAAAGTGACAGGTTTGTATACTAAAATCTGTGGGATACATTAAAGTCATTTTAGGAACAAACAAAAGCAAAATTTTATTAGAATACAGTTTCAAAAATGATAAGAAAATCTGTTTAATATAAGGTGTGGTAAAGAGAAGATCAAAAAAATTCTACAACATAAAGTTATAAGCCAAAAGGAAATAGAAAGACATAAAAATATAAAACATTAGTATCTAGTTTTGCATAATAATTATGGAAAATCTGTTTTAAAATAGTGAACTCCATCACATTAAATAAAGAAAAGGTAGAAAAAGTGATTACCCACCATTAAAATAATAAAGACCTGACTTTATATTATGATCAGTTTTAAAATTTAAAAGATTTTAATATATATTTGAATAGTTATATTTGAAAATATATTGATTGAATTTCTGTTAAAATAAGTAAATTTTTTCAATGCTAAGTAGAAAATATGAAAGGTTGGAATATTAAAATGGTATTATAAAAAATCTGTTCCCAAACCAACATGGCTGGATTTTACAGAAAACTTCTGTGCATTTTAGAAAGAGATTATGGAAACATTTCAAACTAATATAGCAACCAAAATATTTTCAACTCATTCAACCAGACTAATCTTAATGAAAAAACTTTAGAAAGCAAGCAGATACATTCACAGAAAAATAATTAGAAAAGTCAGCTATGCACATGTATTATAATAAAAGCTTGTAGTATATTGAGACAAAGAAACTTATCGGAGTATAAATCAAAAGCGCAACAAAATATTATCGTAGCATTTCATGACATATTTCTCCTCTGTATGTTCATTAGTCTGATATCGGATTAACAATTTAATATAGAAGCAAAACTGTCGTAAACAGACACATACACACAGTTATTAACTCACCTTCTAAAACTCCTAGCTTTGTCTTCTGAAGAGATTTCCTTAGAACTGACTGTATACATTGTTTCTTCTATTTCTATAATATTTCTTTTCTTTCTTTTTTTTTTTTTTTTTT